>JBCAUA010008707.1:0-13245 GCA_038406235.1 Peronia verruculata | reverse complement strand
GATAGATAGATAGATAGATAGATAGATAGATAGATAGATAGATAGATAGATAGATAGATAGATAGATAGATACTTAAGCTGAAGAAGAAGGAAAAAATATGGGATTTTATGCGTTGGTGCAGGAAAGCACCTGATCGCTAATCAAAAGAACATTTTTAAGAACAAGAATGGCAATACTATTGACAGCTACGATTACATCGACAGCACTAAGGTATGCACTACACTTTATAAAATGTCTTTTTCTTTTTGTCGTACTGACATTGATCAACATCCCAGAAGATAATGAATGTCTCTTTGGAACATAAATTTTAATAAAAAATCTGCTGTTTGGCCTTGCTTGCTTTTGAAAGCCCGAAAGAGGAACTCGATTCACAGATGAACGTTGGATTTGAAAGACAATCTTCAGAAAGAATGAGCAACATAATAAAAAAAAATATGTTCCTGACATCAAAAGAAATATAATTTTGTTTGTCTTCCTAGCACGCCCATAGATACCGACAGAAGCTTCTAGTTCCCTGTACTGTATGATTCAGTCCTAATCAGGAACAAATAGTACTCTGATTCAGATAGTAACAAAAACTTTACCCCCTCCCCCCTTGCCCAGTCTCTCTGCCGACCGATCCGTCTAAACAGTTCATTTATATTTTTATTTAGTTCATTTTTCGAGGTAAGGAATCTGAAGTGCCGAACGCGCACCAGAGTTCCTGCAATATGCTACTACAACAGACTAATACACCAGTTCACTTCACTAGGGAGGGTGTTGTATCAGTTGTACGTAGGAAACACTAAACCCACTATCAAGGAAAAGAGTGCTAAGAGATGCACTAGAATAAACCAAACAGAAGAAATTACAGAAGTTTGGATTTCTGTTTGATACGCTGGGTCTTCATTGACATTTTCGTGCTATAAACAATTTCGTCAGACCATAGAGAAATAGCCCATCTCAAAAATCTGTGTTTTTAGAAAATCAATAAAAACCATTTTGGAGCATGGGAAATGAACGACTATCATCATGTCTTCACCTTTCTTTTTTCTTCATTAATTATATAATACATAAAACAGTTCAGGTAGAGCCCAACATTGCATCGGAAATCGAAAACAAAATAGGCTTACTCTGAATCAGATCATTCCTGAGCGTGACAGTTAGCTGGCCCTTGAGAAACTGGAGACTAAGCTTCAGATCAAAATGTCAAAGAAAGGTATAAATATCAGGCATTTACTACAGAAGATAGCTGAACGGCTAGCAACTTTTCGACAGTCATGCTTCACAGAAAAAGATTTCAGAGAAGAAAGGTACTGAAGTGTACCTTGAGATGGTTCTGTGAGAAAAAAAAAAAAAAAACTGCGCAAAATGAAATAGAACGTTGCCAAAGAACATCGTACTGAGATCTTCAGTGTATGGAGAAAGAGCTTTATAATCAATTTTTTAACAACCGTTTGTACAAGGATCACCATAACAACAACGATCAGAACAAAGTTAAATTAACAGAGATCAAGATGAATAGAAAGAAAGAGGGCTTGACAGTCGTTTACTTTTACGACAGTAGCTTTGAAACTGAAACAACTTCGATTCTTGCTAGTAGAAACTACATAATCATTAGTAATTAACTTTAACTTTCCTTCATTGAATCCAGTGCACTCCAAGTCAGAGTGAACTCATGGAGAACTCCTGGAATGCGATCCCAGCTAGACACAGAACAATGAAAAATCCTATGAACTATAGAGAGATGATAAATGATAAACGCCAGTTAATGTAACGAATCCAAAGTATGTTTTTGACAATTACAGACATACACTTCTGAGTTATGGAAGATCTTAAGAAAGGTTACTAGTTATTCGATCGATAATACCACGATTAAGTATGATATTAACCTACGACTGCCGGACCATTGACAAGAGTAATAAAATACATTTTTTTTTTTTCGAATCAAAGAACTTACACGCTCTATAAGTCATAGTAGCAAAATTCTGTCATCCAGTATTTGATGAATGACAGAGGATTAATGGTTTCGAAGAAAGGTAAACTATGGGATATCTATGCCAGAGGCTGCAATTTCTAGGGTTAAACGAGAAGCATAATTTGCTTCAATCTGATCCAAAATTACCACCGGGCAACTCGATCTGACTAGGATGGCATGTGTCACAAATTAAAAGCGTAATCTGACGTTGAAGATAGGATCGGTGTGATAAATATATACTATTGTTCAGAAGTCGCCGCATTTTTTGGTGCTATTCATGGCATTTGCAGCTAATATCTCTCTCTTGTTTTTCTCTCTCTCTCTCTTGCATTGATTCTGAGATCGATGCTGCGGTCGCATTGATTCGAAACGTGCTTTGAAATTATTGCCACGAGAATCTGCACAGTTTCTCATTACATATTATTACCAGTAGGATGAAATCTGCGCCGACTGGAGCTCAGTGATTGTGACAGGTGGAGAGATGAAGGGAATAACTGCGAAACAAAGAAAAATAAACTAAGATGGAAAAAAAAAAAAAAAGAAAAGAACAAATGAAAGAAAACGAAGAAACGAGGTAGAAGGGGGATGAGGAGGGACGGAGGAGAATAAAATAAAATACAAAAACAAAACAAAACAAAAGACAGCTAGGTGCCTTTTACATGTCAGTATTATCTGATAACGAGTGAAGAATGAAACAACACAACATAAATTAGATTAATTTTGATATCCTTAAATAGACCTAATTTAAACTTTGATGTCATGCATTTCACTTTGAAGTACCCCTTTTTCCAAATGACCAGATTAGCTTTAATCTTCCCAGATTGTGTCAAAGGTTAGGTTAGCCATTCAGTATTTGGTCCCCCTTAAGTTAATAAGACGTTGCACGTCCACTGCATGCAAATGTGAAGATCCATTCATGGTTTTATTTTTGGCAGGCGTTATTCATTATCAGCGCACAGCAGTCACAACCTGCCTTTTATCTGAAGGCTAAAATTATTGAAGCCACGATATAAAATATGATTACGTGTAAAGGGAGATTACTTGTAAAGGGTGACCAGCCCTACTACTCGTACTTCTCTTTGCCAGATACAAAGGGCGTTGAACAGGTACAGCAAAGAAATGAAAAAGAAAAAAAAAATCACATCTGCGCCCTTTGCCTAAAAGATACGTAATGATAAAAAAAAAAAGTAAAAAACACGTTTTCTTTTTATATTTGTAATTTTATTAATTGATTTGGTGATCAGTCTCTTGAATAACATGAAGTAAAGTGATTTCTTTTATTCTTCGGAAGAGAAATCATTAAAAAAAAGCCTCTTTTTACATTACCCGGATTATCCTAGAAAAGGTCTGAACAACTGGATATGAAATGCACAAATTAAATTATAATGATTTTTAAATGATATCTCGATTCATATAACAAGCCAAATAATATCAAATTATTGACAACAAGAACAGGAAGTGTATAGTATAATCCATGTATATAAAATGATATTTGTTCTTTATATTAAGTTAGTATCGTTTGACTCCAGCTCACTCTCTCGCTGCACACTGAAGATTAAAAGAGCTCTATGTATGAAGATATCTAAGTGACTCGAGCTGTATCGACTTGCTGTAAGGAAATCTCAGGATAATTGTTTGTCCGTGCTTCTTTGTGCGGCTGTTTCATTCAGCTGATGAAGAAGTGAGAGGATTACATAGATGCAGCGCAAAAATACGAGAAGTCGTTAATTCTGTGTTCTTTATGTTGTCATGATCTGAGAGTTATGTACAATTGTAATGAACATGTGTACGAAAGTATTGTTAAAAGGTATGTTCTTATAATAAATTCACTAAAGCAGGCATCATGCCGGTGTTTTGTATTAATTCATTTATTACTGAAAATGTGCACAGTACAGCCAGTTCACTAATAACAATGACGAATAATAAATCAGCTGCACATACCAAAAGCAATTCACAAAGCACAATGACAAATCTTTAACAGTAGCAGCAGCAGCAGCAGCAGCAAAGCAGCAGCAGCAGCAGCAGCAGCAGCAGCAGCAGCAGCAGCAGCAACAACAACAACAAAGACAACAACAACAGCAGCAACAACAACAAAAACGACCTACAATAACAACAGAAACTTTGTATCAAGTACAAGAAATGCAACAACAGCAAACAACAACAACAACAACAACAACAACAATAACAGCAACAGTGACTGCAAGCAGAAAAAAAAACAATTACCACAGTCATGGTAACAACAGCAATAATTCTGATTTTCTCCCTCGCAATTATTGCTTTGGTTGCGTACAACTGTATTGAAGTCATCACCTGTACATTTCTAACATACATCTGTAGAGTAAATCCGAATTCGAATGTAATTACATCTCCCTTTCCCCTTCTCTCTCTCTCTCTCGTGTTTAACTTTCTCCTCGTAAGTCTTTATTTACACTTGGCAGAACAGATTTACGTGTGGACAAGAAAGCACAGAAAGATAAACACAGCTATCTAATTTACTTTGATCCCGTAAATTGGCAAGGGACGTTTATATCACCTGTCTATTTTTTTTTTTTTTTTTATTTAACTCCAGGCCTCAAGTCTATCGAAGAGGTCGTTATCGGAAAAGAAAGAGAGAGAGAGAGAGAGAGAGAGAGAGAGAGAGAGAGAGAGAGAGAGAGAGAGAGAGAGAGAGAGAGAGAGAGAGAAGTCAAATCGCAGAGAAAGAGAAGAGTATTAAACACCCCCTGTAATACAAGACAAAAGCACATCATTGTCGGCAAAGATGATTGTAAAGTGGAAGCTCGCAGCACCTGAGTGTTTTATTTAAAAGGAAATCGCTACAAGCTGCACTTAAAAAAAAAAAAAAAAAGGGGTATTCATTTCTAAATAGCTAGGGAATTGGATTTTATGTTAAACTGCCGATATCACGTGCAGCTCAATTAGATTTTTCAGCATAGCACAATTCTGTGTAAAAGGCTGTGAGTGCGCCAAAAATTGAGTTCTCTTTACACGAGTTAACTCTTATCTCTCCTGTAAAGCAAACCTTGTAAAAAATGTGGCTCTGGTTTGACGGAACAATAAGTATAAAACAGAAAAAGACAAGATAACAATAACACCGATAACAGAATTATTGATTGCCTGCAAGAGCTCATCGCCCTGTATGTCCTATTTATTTTTCGTTCAAAAGAATATGATAAGTTATTCTGCTAAACAAAAACTCAGTAAAAAGAGTACATTCTCTCTCTCTCTCTCTCTCTGTGTGTGTGTGTGTGACACAAGAGTGTGCAGGGGACAAAACCTTACGACACTTGTTCTACTTTCCAAAAACTCGCGAAACAGTTGAAGTTTTCAGACAAAACTATTTTAAACTACAAGTTTCGGTATTGCCAATCAATGGCTTCCTTTTTGAACGTTTTGAGGATTTCGGTTTACTGTGCCGTTTGCGGAGTTTCTGGTCTAACTTGCACCTTACGTATTTTACTCGTTGCAGTATTGAAACTAGCTATAAGAAAACAAAAGACATTCGTTAGACAGCTTACTCCACCAGGATAATACGAAGAAATTTTGCTAAGCTTTTCAAACAGTTGGTGCCGCATTACCGGATTCGTATGATTTTTTTTTATATGCAAAAATTGACTTTTTCTAACAGGCACCGTTATTAGATTTCCAGTGCTCAGTTAAATAAAAACAAAGATATAAATTTCCACAATAAAAGATACTTGGTGCCTTGAGAAAATAAAGTGTAATCAACAGCGATTACAATGGACGCAGTCTCATGGGAAATAAATATAAGTAAAAAAAAAAAAAAAAGGAGCAAGTCCAAGCCAACCTTTTTTTTTTTAAACAGTTTTCACAACACTAATACGGTCTTCATAGTAAAACGGTAAAGTTTGTAGAGCAAACTGAATTTCATATGAAATGGGCTTGTCCTAGCCACTCAATTGCCTCATCAAATTTCATAACACGCTCTGTTTGTTCTCTTATGACTTTCACTGGGGAGAACGGGATGATGTCCTCCTGTTAAAAAAGCCAAGACTATAAGAAAGAGCATTTGACATTTGTGTTTGCAAAGTACTCAGTGATTAAAAATGCAATAAAATACTTTTCTTCTGTTGCGTTTCACTCTAGCACGGAGAAAAGCAGTAATTCTGCCCTCTTTGACAAAACTTCGCATATGCATAACCAGGTCAAATTTCCTTTTTATCACATTCAAGTTCCCGATGCCAGGTTTATCTTTAAATCTTGATCCCGTGTTTGTATCTTGAAAAATAAGGACTTTGTTTATAAACATTTTTACATTCGTATTACTATTTGCTCAATAAAGACATTTTCTCCTGTGAACTTTGGTTTTCTGTATATGCGACGTTCTGTCAGAACAGGACAGAACTGAAGACGTAATTCCAACGGCTATACAGGTAGCAAAATTTAAACATTTCATACTGCTTCCCCATTAGGCACAAAAAACAAAAACAAAATATCAAAAATAGAGTAAGCTCAGTTTTTATTTACAAATTGCATGTAATCATATGCCTCTTTCCACTTGCCAGGATAATCCAGAAGAATCCAAGCAGTTTTAAAAAGAAAAGAAAAACGAAAAAAAAAATAATAATAATAATAAAAAAATAAAACTGATAAGAATGGGCGACGTATGGCTCAGTATGAAGATTTTATAAAAGATCTCAACGTTGTGTACACACGTTGAGAATTAGTTAAACACCAACATGACATCAGGATGAAAGAGAAAATAATTCACACGGGATCATTACAAATTGACAGTCTGTGAAACACATTAAAAACGTAATAATTCATATGGGATCATTATGTAAATAAAAGTAGCAACCAGAACTATGTCAAGCTGCATTTTCCTCCTTAAAGTTAAAAAAAAAAAAATGTGAATGCTAAAATATAATTTCAGTTTTGAACAAAGCCTCCAGTTTATTTGTGTTTGAAGTATATAGCTCGTCTTCCCGAGCACTTTTGATTCTTACAATGAGCATTACCCTCGCTCAACATGAAGAAATCGGGAAGCACAGAGGGGAGAGAGAGGAAACCAGTCTCAGGAGGAAACCGGTCGATTTGAATAGCATTTTAACAACAGCTTTTATAAACTAAATGGATGGTAATCATAGCTCTATAGAAGGCGTGGCATGTCTTTGTATTCTCACAAAGCCTTTAAAAAAAAAACAACATTTTATTTATTATGTAGGTTGCCTTTTAATTCTCAGAACGTAGTCTTATCTCCCCTTAAATGAGTGCCCAGTTTGTGCAAAGTTCTGTTTGCAGAAATTCTGAATTTGCAAAAAAATGTTGCCCAGACAACAGTGTCTTCTCCTATTCCGCACCTGATTTTTAACTGCCAAGACTTCTTTAACTACATCGCTAACACACAGGACCTCTGAAATATATTTATCCTGGTTTGAGGAGGGTAGACGTCGAGCTTACAAGAAGTACGGACTCGCTGTGTCATTAAACAAAGATGCTTGTTCTGATCTTTCTCATCTTTCAATTGAAATCTAACCCATGACGTCAATTTTTCGTCTAGGAGACTTCTAATCTCTCGGTCGTGGCGCCCCCTCTTTCAGTCATCACCTTGACTCCTCCCATTATTTCTAAATTTCCGCAAACACATAATCCCTGGCTTATCCTTTGTTTCATTTTTGCTTTGTATGGCTGTGTTGATACACTTGTCATATTTATGTATCTAAATCCTTTTTTTCTGACTGTCTTCCCATTCTTGCAACTTTTTTTTGTTGATACTCTTGTCCAGCTCCTATTGTAAAAATAATAAGAATTCTGTGAATGGCAACTAGATCTATCTCATGTTATTTACATGTTCAGAAATTTCGGAAGATAAAGATTCTCACTCAAGTTGAAAATTATACCCGTTTTCGTTGGAAGGATGTTTGAAGTGAAGTGGAATTTGAACTGGGCTTTTCGTCTTCGATGTTTACTTTGATAAAAGAACAAATAATTTTTTAAAAATCTTGCACCTGTACACCTGACAGACTTTAATGTAGCAGAAGGAAGCCTACTAATTAACTATGGCGATTTAAGATGAACGTACAGAAACCAAGTGTTCGTGAGGACCCATGGAACTTTATACTGGATAGTAATAACTGTAAGCTTTTCTCCTGTGTCTGCAACATCTTATTCACCATCTCCTTCTCCTCCTTCCTTCCCATCCCATGCAAAAGCAGTAATAATTATAACAACAGTAATAAGTGGAGGCAGTCACATCATAAAGTTGGAAAGAGCAAACCAGTACAATTATAATATGATAAGTGCTTAATCAATATCGGAGATGTGCTGACTTTACCAAACATACTGTTTAAAAAAAAAAAAATTAATTGCCAAATTTTTGTTTCCAAATAATAATAGTGTATAACATTTAATTACATGACATATTTTACATGCTATTGGTTACGTTTCACTGCTATGGGCAGTACAATCGAAATGATCCAAATTTGTGCATCAGTCATTATCTTTGTATTTCTTCTCGTAAGCAATAAAATGTCTTATCATTTTGCCTTCATTGTAAGACTGTTGCCAGAAATTAAGTTTATCTTCAGGCCAGTCAAAAAACAACTTCGTTTCTCGTAAAGACATCAGTACTAATGTACCTATTGGTAGTCGTGCTATAATAGAAAGAATCCTTTGTTTTTTGCTTCTCCTGCAAGTGCTGACATTCTGGGAAATGTTACCACTACCTCAAACTCATATATAATTCTTTAACATGTAAGGTATTGCAAAGAATTGTCCCAGTGAGTCGCTGATCTTATAAAATGTGTAAGCTGTACATTCTAATTACAATAAGTGCAGACAATCTAAATAAAATATAATCTAGTCAACGCAATCTGCTTTAATTGAAGAGATTTCAGAATAGACATATTTTTATTTATTCTTATTTATTTATTTATTTATTTGTTTATTTATTTATTTATCTATTTATTATTTATTTATTTATTTATTTATTTATTTATTTATTTATGCCAGTAGTCCAGAAACTCAATTCTCCGGTCTCTTAAACATTCTTCATCTTTACTTGACGTTGTTTTTCCTCTCAGACAATTGAATACAAATTTTTTTTCATTTCGGAAGGCTCGCACCGAGAGAGCGAATGTATACTTTTGTACTTATCCACTTATATCTGATGAATGTATAATACTCTACTTACGTCTTTTTTAAAGAAACAAGATCTGGCATCATGTCTTCGTTCGCCCACAAATTACTACGAAAAGTCAAGCGTTCTTCAAAACAGTGGCAGCAGTTTATTTTGTGGCAGTCAATACATGTGAGCAGTTTATAAATATCAGTCACTGCTAACATCATAAACAAAAATTACTGTACACTCCGAAAGTGCTTTGGCTCATGACAAGAACTTGTGGGATTATTAACCTTTTCGTGAGATCTATATAACATATTATTAATATATTTTTTTTTCTCTCTCTCCCTCTCTCTCTCTCTCTCTCTCTCTCTCTCTCAAGGCTCCCCCGCCCCCCCCCTCCCCTGTATTACTCTTTTTGATTTCGTTTTGTACTTTCACTGAGAAAATTCTCGAATCAAAGCAACAGTTACCGTGTGTACCGACAATTCTACAAGCGCTTTGATGCACCAATCAACTAAATCATGAACAACTCATCTATTACACAACACTCAATAAACAGTTAAACACACGAATACACGTCTCAGCGTACAATCTCTAATTTTAGAGGAATTCGAATGTTAAGCATTCTAAAATGCCCAAGTCAACCAATATAAGCATAAATACCCTAAACGGATAGATTTACATCTTAACAGCAGACCTTTAGATGAGCTTAGATAAGTGTTAGAGCTCACCCATGATAAATACATACCAGAGGCATCCCATCCATGAGCGCCTCTTCCTTACTTTAAAAATAGCAGATGCTGATTAACCTGACACGGCTGTTCACCTTTAAGATAACTTTCGCGGAGATGGTTGGGATAAAAAAAAAAAACGAGCTCATTATGGGATACTGGCCAAGCCTTCTTCTTCATTATCTTCGCCCTATATGAAAAAAACAATGTCTAATATGCCAAAGTTGTCTTTCTTGACTGATCTATCTCTCAGTAAAGGGGTGCTTAAAATAATTTGGGAGTGAGTTAAATGTTAATGTCCATTGTCTAGAAGTACAAAAACAAACATTATATTTTACCTTGCCAATAGGCGTCAGACTTAACATCAACGACAAACAATGGAAAGTGACAAAGCTCAGATTCAGCTTTGATTATTAGAACCGCATAATACATCAAAGAAAATAGAAAAGCAGCCATCTTTAAGGTAAATATCTGTGTAAAGAGAATATTAAAGTCAAATCGTCTTATAAACTCATCTGAACTTCCTCGCAAAATGCGGGCCGTATCCTATTTTCCGTTTCAAGAAATGGTGTTCACAGAGAGCAGCAGCAGCAGCAGTAGCAGCAGCAGCAGCAACAATAACAACAACAACAACAACAACAACAACAGTTGTTGATAATAAAAACAACTACAACAACGCGGACACTTCCGAAAGCTTTCTTAACCCAGTTGAGAACTTCTGATGTCCTTGAAGATTCTGAGGAGAGGGCGAACCAAAACTATAAAAATTAAGAACTTCTGTGATCCCTAGTTTACACGTTAATGTCACGTAACGATTCTCCACAGATCTTACATTAACTTTCGTTTTTGGCCAGAAGGAACAGCTTCGTACATCACAGGCAATGGTGAAAAATGTAAAATATAGGAAGTTTGAGCAATAAGGGAGCAACTTACCGTTTAATCAATCACAATGGTGTCAGCAATAATCCACTACCTAACACACAAGGTCTGCGTACATCCAAAACACAAAAAGCTCTCACACGTGTATGAGCGACTCACTCGCTGGTTTGTTCTCGGAAAAAGTATTGAGAGAGAATGAGTAAGGGAGACGAGGGGAAAGACGAGTGGGGACACGAGCGTCTGGTCTTTGGTGAGGAGGGCACACACACTCTTTTACCCCGGTCTCAAACGGACTGTGCCGCTCTGTATGGGTGAGCTCGCTAAGAGGAGGCACGCACGCGCTGTTTCGTGGACATGGCATGCAAGTTGCCAGTCCAGTGGCGGCGCGCAAAGAGAAACTGGGCAGGGGTGGTGTGGGAGATGAAGGTGGTGTGAGCTGTAGCAGCCACGGTACATACACAATGCCACTAGTCATTCCCCCCTCTCGGTGAGCACCTGTCTAAGACGGGAAGCCGTCCGCGCGCGCGCGTGAGTACTCCGGGTGACCGCAGGCAGGTGAGTTCTTGTTCTCTGCCATCTGTTATAACAGTCAGAGCGGCCATGTGGTAAAACCAGGACCCCGGGAGGAACCACGGGAGAGATAGAAGGAAGGATGAGAGAAGGGAACAGCAGACGTCTGGGAGAAATAAACTACTTTGTCCATTGTGCGCGCAGCAATGCACCGAATATAAAAGGGAGGCTTGGGGGTGGGAGGGCAGAAGATGGTGGCGACAAACAAGCCAGCATCAGTAGCCAGACAGATAATAAACCATCCTCAGTGCGAGGTTGGAGATAAAGCTGGACATTGTGAATCTCAACTACAAAGATACAAAGGAGAGAGGAAGAAATGGAAGAAAGAAAGAAGAGAGAGAGAGAGAGAGAGAGAGAGAAGAGCGTGCGCGCGAAGTTGAGAGAGAAAGAACGAATAAGCGAGACAGAAAAACAGAGGGCAAGTTTGTGTGAGAGAGAAATAAGAGTGACTTCCATGGCAGACAGAAAATGAATCTCTGTTTCTGTTATTTCGCTCTCTCTTTCATTCCCTCCCCCCAAAGACAGAATTTATGTACAGAGAACAAAACAACAAGCCGCATGTTTACTTATTTTATTTGTTTTTATTTTGTTGTTGTTATTTCACTGTACAAATCTTTGTTTATCCAAATTTATGTGCACATTTTGCTATTCCTTTTATAACTCGTAAACGCATAGCCCATGTGGTATTAAATAATGATCGACTTTGATCAATCTTTTTGAGATGTATCCCACCGTGCTTGATACAACACAGTCGTAATCATGCTGATGTGCCGTTGAATTCAAACACAAACACAGAAGCACGCATGCACACATACACATACACCACACACACCACCAACACTCACACGCTCACACACACATACACCCACCCACCTACCCACCCATACACACACACATATAATTTGATCGCGGTTGTAAAACGTCCCTGGCAGCTCAAACCCCGAATTATAACTAAAAAAAAAAAAAAAGGGAGTACGTGTTTCATGTTCAATTATCTCCCTCAGGCCCGTAGTCGGCCTATTTTTAACAGTTCAAATTACAGGTGTCTGTCCCGTGAAGCCGATCATCACAGCGGCGTTCTCTTTGCCTCTCCAGCTCTTTCGTGTGGAAAATGCTGGCTATAAACATCCATGTACAACGCCACGAGTGGCGTTATTAAACTGCTGAGGCCACTGGTGAGTGTGAGATGATATTGGAATACAGAGAGAGCTAAAAGAAAAGGGGCCAGAAAAGAAAAAAATGATGTTAAAATTAGGAGACAAGCAAAGAAACAAAGACATA
The DNA here is from genome assembly GCA_038406235.1 of Peronia verruculata. Taxonomy (NCBI): domain Eukaryota; kingdom Metazoa; phylum Mollusca; class Gastropoda; order Systellommatophora; family Onchidiidae; genus Peronia; species Peronia verruculata. Next base: position 742 of record JBCAUA010008707.1, on the reverse strand, counting down.
ATATTTCATTTAAGAGTATACAGAGCAAGAAAATAAAATGATGTAACTGTAAAGGAAATAAACAAACGAAAGAAAGCATTTAATGAAAAAAAGAATTAGTGAAAAATGTGAAAAGAAGTAGAGAAGACAGGGGAAAAAAATGGTTTTCGAAAACAAAACTGACACAGAGAAGGAAATATGAGAAACTTAAAAAAAAAAAAAAAAGATCTTATTAGAGTGCGGAGACATAAATATTGGTGAAAAAAAAAAAACATATGACAATAAAGCTTATTTGACAGAAGCATGAAGCAAGTCTGAGTCACAGATCTTTGCTAATTATGAAAAGGTAATGTAAGGTATAAAGGGTTTCATGCAAAACGCGACAAACGCCATTTATGAACATTTTGAGTTGTACCCCTCAATACTGGAAATGTTGATAGTGCTTATTATGGGAAGGACTTTCCTTTTTACCAAACGCGACTTATCCTTTCCGAAATTCTTTAAAAAATTCTAGTATTTAATAATAAATTACTAACTACTGGAGAACAAAATGTCCTTTTTCTCTAAATGTCGATTTTGGATATGTTTTATTTTGCACCGAAACCTTTCATATAATATGCATCGTTGTGTGATACAAATATATAAAAGGAATGAGGGCTGCAAACAACAACTGCAAGAACAACTGCAACAGCAACAGCAAAAGCAATTAAAAAGTTCTATGCCTAATTTGACAAGTGGAAATCCATGCAGTATAAGCGGGGGG
>JBCAUA010008696.1:0-13245 GCA_038406235.1 Peronia verruculata | reverse complement strand
CGCTCGATTCAAGTCGCTGACCGAGTTAACGGGGTCACGACTGGGTCAGGTTACCGATAGCGCGGAGGTTCCTCGCGTAGGCTCGGCAACTAGAATATCGCTTGTTAACAACCGTGTAGGATAAGGAATTCACCAGTTTGAATAACAAATCCCACAACTTTTTCAATGCTTCTTACCCAGCCCAAAAACTCTCCGTGGCTTTCGCTTCTTCACTCCGTCTTCCCCAACTTCTTCCTGAGTTCCAACTTCAGCATTCTCTCCTGCTGCAGCTGAGCCAGTTGTCTGACTGGATTCCTCTGGTTCTTCCAGTTCTGTGAACAGATTGGCACTGGAGATTTCATTTGCCTATTTTCAGGTTGCTACTGTTGTTAAGGGCAAAACTTCTTCTTTAACATTTGCTGGTCAAATTTTGAAATGACTGTTCTTCCACCTCTCTATAAAATCACTTATTTCCAACTTTTCTTGAATAAAAAACAATCTGAGAAGACTAAAAATGGATCTCATGTACCATCTGCACATAACACTAACAAATCTTTATCGTCAATCCTGGACTAAACGATGAACTTGAAACTAACATTTGCCATATCTACAAATCAGTGATAAATTTCCCAACATAATATTAATCTCAGCTTTGCCAAAGGAAAAAGATATTACTTCACTCACAGAGAAAAATGGAAAACAACAAAAACTTACGAGACATTCTCCGCTGGATTTGCTGCTGCTGTTGTTTATATTTTTTAGGGTTTGTCACTTGCAACTTCTGAATTAAGTTGAATCCTGTCTGGTATAAATACACGCCATCCACAAGAAACTGACGCGGGGGCTCCAGCACTGGCGGCACATGTGGGATGGAGGGGGGAGTGGGCGCCCGCTCTTCTTTAGGTGGGGATGGGGGTGGTGGGGGAGGGGGCACTGTAACGCAGATCAAAAAGACGCAAATTATTTGTTGACGACATATTTGACGTTCATTGTCTTTCCTTTCTTCATATTTGACGTTCATTGTCTTTCCTTTCTTCAACACTTTGACCTATTCCTTAATATTGATGATTTGATGCAAGGTTCTCCTATATGCCAGTGAGAAAATGACACATGATAGAGTCTGACAAAATAAGATCAATATTTTAATTTAATCTAAAAGCAGCAAAATACACAGTGTCTATTTTACCTCTTTACAAATGCTTTCATTCTTCTTTTCCTTAATAGCCTTTCCAGTTTATAACAAGCCTTTTTTTCTCTCTATGGTAATTAAAATTGTGGCTTCCCTTCTTTTTTTTTTTTTTTTTAAATAAAATTTCAAAGTTGAAAAATATTTTTCAAAATTATCACATGAGGGAAATCTTTTCGTATACCACAAATTTTTCTGATTTTGCCCCTCTATATTTTTGTTTAAAAAGTGGGCAAACATGAGTTCTACTTCTTTATTAGACTTAATCAACAACTTTTGCATCATACAAAAAGAAATACAACGGCTGGTGGAAAATACTTCAAATTCTCATAAAGTCTGGACCTGCCATACAATATGTACAATTTCTCCAATCAAAGCACTCAAAGTTGTTTCAATGAGAACTCACAAGGGCCATGTTTGCCAGTTCTTGGTCGACAGAAATAGCAATGGTAACCATAGTCTGCTGCCAGCTCAGCCTCGTCTTCACAGGTTAAACCATCACATTCACAGTGGAGCCATCTGCTCAAACAAAGTGAAGGAAGTTAACTCTAAAGGCAGGATTTTTTCTTTTGCTTTTGTTGGAATTTCTTCTTTTCATGACTTAGTATGATTTGAAACTACTTGACATACTTCACATGGCAAAATTTTTATTTTCCATCACCATTTAGAGTGATAAACTCACAAAATCCGCAATAGAACGAAAGCATGCATTATGGTCTGATTATGCTTTTCAATCAAAATGAGCTATTCCATATACATCTCTCAACCTCCTGGTGGAAGTTGATTTGAGGAAATGAGGCTATGAAACCAAACATAAAGTGTTGGTGAGCTGTTCCTCTTAAGTTTCAATGATGTGAATGCCATTTTGTGACTGTATACGTCATATAACTGAGGAAAATGATCTGAATGTTAAATAGGGCATCGTTAAGGAAATAAGACTTTGACAGACCCTGGGACATCTTTTGAGCATGAGTGTCCATGAGCACATGAGTTGTGCCTATATTTCTCCACCACAGTCAGGCACACACATATTTCCCTTTTCACTGCAAGCAATCATTCTGCACACATAACAAACTGACATCTCACTGATTTTACCACTCTATGCAACATATAGGGATATCAAATTGTTTCCTTCAACAAAAGAAAAAAAAAAAGAGGGGAATTTTATGGAGTTTGGTCACATAATTTTAAGAAACTAAGCCTGCTGATGCTACATTAACAGATTGACAGATATCTACAAGTTTCCATTGGAATCCAAGATGGCAAATAGCTTTTTTTTTTAAATAGTGTTTTGTGAGAAGAAAAATAAATGGAAGCACCTGGTTCATGCAGAGCGGTCATCATCAGTTTTTTTTTAATGGGAAGGTAGCTACTCTGTCCAGATCTAGGTTGTGCTCAGACATGACTCCCTTCCCTAAAGTTGAAAGTTTGACATCTCTGATATCTCTGCATAAATCTAACACTAAATTCACAGAACACAATTTCTCCACCTTCAAAACATTAAAAAATAACCAAAAGAATAATAAACATGTATAAGACAAAAGCTGGAGTGACTCACCTCTCGCACTGCTGACACTGTATGATGAGCTGGTCGATGAGGTAGCTATCGAGACAGACAGGACAATACATCTTACTGTGACACGGCCCGCACTGCGTGTAGTTGTTCATCCATTGACACGCAAACCCAGGCGACGTGGAACCACAGTTAACACACATAACACACCTGTGTACAGGGAAAAGAGAGAAACCAGGTAGGTTAGTGGTTGCCTTGGTAGAAGGAGAGTTTTCTTCTCAGCCCTTAGCTCTCTAGAGTCCCTGGGATGCCTCTTGACAAGTTACAGGTCTTCTCTTCTGTCACAGTGTGAGCTAAGCTCTGGGGCTCTGCAAACATTTGCCTAGTCCATTTATCAATGTTCATGGTCCATGTTTCTTCTTTTGATTCCCAGCAACTGTTCCTTAAAATCCAGGTTTAGCAAGGCCAGTGGTCTTGCTACATGGCTGTACCATCTCAATTTTCTTTCCAATGATGTTGTTAAGAAAGAAGGCATGACTCTCATGTTTCTTAAATTTTTTTAAATCAGGGAAATATGTGTGAGAAGAAAATGTTAATGGAGTTACAGTGGCCAAAATACTTTAAAATCTGGTTTCAGGACATTTCATCATAAAAGAAGGATATTACAAATTCACTAACATTTCAAGTACAACATATATTGTCACATTCCCAAAAAAATTAAAATACACTTAATAATGCTTTAAGGACATCAGATTTTCAAGAACATGCAATGGCAGTAAAAATCAAGAAGTTCATTTCTGATGAAAGTCTGAACATCTCTGATCACTAATTCTATTCGTAAAAAAGAAAAGAAAAAAAAAAATATATATATACAATTTCATATCCCAACAGGCTACGAAGAGTAAAGTTTTATCACAGAACTTACCATTTACACTTCCAGTTGCCTTTGGGTACAGTTTGCAGAGGCGGGTCAAGGCAATAGGTATGGTAACTGATATCACAATCGTCACACAACAGAAGGCGACCTTCATCATCGGGACCTCCGCAACCCTCACACACAGTGCAGTCCAAACATCGCCAACCTTTGCGTAGCATCACCTTCGTCACCTGCAACCAACAAGACAACCACTGCACACACACTGAGTAATGACAAACAAATGAAGACCATAAATCCAGCTATTCTGGTGAAGATCAAAATAATAATAAAAGATCCAGTTTTGGCGATCTATGGCAAAATATACATAGGGGATTTTATCCGCAAAAAAACTACAGATCTTGTCAGAGAAACCTGGAAATCTTGTCAGAGAAAAAGAGTAAAGGACTAATCTCTTCATGACTCATATGATAAAATACATTTCAGATTTGTTCAGTAGAAATGCCAAGATGCTGCTGTGACAAACAAGTCCTGGTGGCTGTACATTGTAATATGTTTTCTTTGTATTACATATTCTCACATACTTTCTATACAGGAGACAGGTGCTCTGTACAAAGCAAACTAGACTTGTGTCATGAATAATGAAAAATATTACCCTCCACCACTTTTTGAGGATCATCACTAGAATGTTGGGGGTGAGGCATAATTTATACAACAGCATCTCTCTCCAGTGAATTTGTGGACCCGACTGTATAAGTGTGTACGTTATGTCTTCTGCACTAATCAGAGCTACATAGCCAAGTCATGAGAAGAAAACAGCTGGAAGGAAGGAGTTGAAGAAGACAAAGGGATAACAGCATGGCTCAAAGGTACGGAGGGAAATGGTTTCACCGCGCAGCAGAGCACCTGCCACTGATGCTGACACAGCACAAGACTTGAAATATACAAATCCACAGTTGAAATAAAAAAAAAAAACAAAAAAAGGTAATATCTGTAGAAAATTGAGGTTTCCAGTTTGAAGTACCTGCTGCCTCACTGGCAGCTTTTTCTGGACTTCAAATTTGTCAGAGGTTCAGACAAGGTACCAAAACAATGCTATAATATTTCTCCAATGTCACAGTCCTGATGCCACAGCTCTTACCAAAATTTCCAATGCATTTATTTCAGAATGTCATTTTTGCAGATGCCACAATCTGACTTTATACCCTCAAAAATTTAATGTTCACTGATTTCTGAATTATGGGGAACTGGGACAGTCAGCCTCTAGGCAATGACATGAAGAACTCACAGTGACTGAGACGCAGTAGGGATGGTAGCACTGGCCACACTGAGTGCATACAATCATCTTGGCTTCTTCCTCTTTCCCAAAGGCGCCACAGGCTTTGCATATGTCCTGTAGAACACACATACACAGAACATGTCAGCAAACTTACATCACTACAGTTGTCAAGATATACATTCAAGACTTTCATAACATGATTGGCAGAGTTATTTAGGAGGGCTTAGCGTTAACACTACTGGGTCATGAATGAGATCACATACTATAGGTAAAAAAATTCTGTAACTCATCTCCAATACGAAAGAAGTAAGAGATACATTTTTTCACTCTGCCCAAATCACACCACTGATTCAGACAAAATCACTACTCAGCTTTCTCAAAATCACTGAAACTGACTTGAGCAAATACTATAATCCTGACAAAATCCTACCTACACAGAACATATTCTACATAAGAAATGACTATGAGCTTTCCAACTGGAAAGTATGGCAGGCAGTCAACAAAGATAACCTCATGCAAACTAAAGAATAGCAGCATGCCACCTTTATTTACAAATATCAGTCAAACACCTGTATTGCCACAAAGTTTTAATATTGTTGGCTGCTATTTAAACATTATTTGTGCAGGGTTTCTACATCTGGCAGTGCCACAAAGTTAGGCTGAGGAGGCCTGTACAGTAAAATTGAACATAGTTCAGGATGACTTTATGTACCCACATTATAATCAACAGAAGAATCACATAAGAAGTACACTTTAATTAAAACATCAAAACCATTACAGAAATTCATTGTTGCTGTTTTCCTTGAGTTTGTCCTCTAATGCCATTCATGATATCTAAGTCTATGTGTACGTTTATGTCCATGCATGTGACATGTATAATCTGTCTCACCAGTTAGGAAAGAAATTGTCCGAGGACAAACAAAATTTATCCTATTACCCTGTCTCAATCTATAACAAAGACTCTTACTTGATCCATAATAAAATTATCAGCAGATTCAGCTAAAATCAGAGTTGATGGGTGATCATCCCCATCATCATCGTCATCATCTTTTTCTTTCTCCTTTTCTTTCTCCTTCTCTTCTGCCGCTCCCTCCACAGACATTGTGGAGTATGTTGGAGATCCCACAGAGAACGGCGGCTGCAACATGGGGGGGAAAAAAAAATGAAAAGATCAGAATAGTTCTTGAAGTACAGTCAATGCAATGTTTATTTGAGAGAATGCAGTGGAGCGCTAGTTGTCTTTTAACATTGTAAAAAGTTTTGTTGGAAAAGGTGGGGAAGTAATTAAACTGTCAAGAACTTGGTGTTTTATCTGTTAGTATTATTGGAACTCTTATGGCGTTCATTCTCCATAAAGGGTAAAAAAAAATCACTGATTTGAAAGAAAAAAAAAAAAAAGCATTATAAAACTGACATTTGCTTTACTTACACTGCTGCCTTCCATTGATGCGATTCCCATCACCTGGCCGCCGATCTTGACCTTGATCTTTGGGCCTCGTCGTTTCTCGCTTAGACTGGGGGTCTGTGAGTGCTGCTGCGACTGCTGCTGTCCAGTCTGTTGTTGCTGTTGCTGGGACTGATGGTGATGATGGTGGTGATGGTGATGTTTCTCATGTTTGTTCTGTCACAAAGCAAAGAATTTAACATGTCAAAATAAGGAATAAAGTGAAATCCACTGCCCATTAACATAATCAGGAAAACAAACCAATGTCCCCGCATGTTATGGCTGTTGGTAAATGTCACTTGCAATGCTGTCTTCAATTCCATAGAATTTGTAATGAGCACACAGGCAGACTTTGAAATATTGGATTGTCAAGATCTGGATGCCAAAACTTCACAGTTGCAGAACTAAAACTGGACAGACATCTGAACAAAACAGAAGCAATTTCTCTGTTTGAACACCGACAGCAGCAACGTGACCCACTATTTGAGTTAACAAATCTATTCCCCGTGCCAAGCACACACAGGTATAAAATTAGTATTGGAAAAGATGAGAAAACATCATATCCCTAAAATCACTTTAAAATGCCCCAAGGAAAACACTGGAAATTTACGGATTATGATAAAATTTCATCTAGTTATGATTTTTTGACAGTTTTGTTCTTGCTGAGCATGTTCAAATAAATAATATAAAAAAAAAAAAAGTAAAACTGACCTTTTCTGTCCATTCTTTTTTTTTATTCCCCTGCACCTTGCAAAAAGAAAAATTTGGGAAAAAAAAATGGCTCATTGAGTCATCGGCTCTGTCCATACTATCTAAGGGAGATAACCTACCTTATGTCTCCCTTTCTTGGAGTAGCCAAATGAATCACGCCTGGAACTCGGAGACATCAAACCCTGGAAAAACAGATACAATAAACAGCAGTGAGGGACTGACCCACACAAAACCTAATTGCTTATCTTTCTCAAACTTCTTCTGAAAAATCATGTTTTCGATGTCATCCCGGAAGCCAATACAAAATCTTGCAGATGAATTCATTTCAACTTTCACTTCAAAAAGATGGTTCACAACCTAGTGTATTCTTACATCTTTCCTATTACTCATCTTTGAACTTCTTGCAGTATGGGATTTACCAAAATTTTACACATGTGTTAGCAAAAATTTTTTAACAAAATCCATATAATTTTAAGATTTAGCAGATGAAGTTAACAACTATATTTCTTCTAGGAAGGAATGTCATTAAAGTCAAGAAAAGCTAACTTGAAATAAAAAAAAATTGACAACTTTATTCAATACAGTTTTACTGCTAACAGTGAACATTTATATGACGCTCATTCACTACCATACAGACTCAAAGTGATTTACAATACACTATTATCCCAACAAGCTCAACAGAGATAAGCTTCTTCTCAGCTTCCTCAAAAACATAGAAGACAACTGCCTGTTAAGTTCTCCTTATCAATTTAACAATAACATTTTCTTCCTACAGTCAGTGTCCATTTTAATTTGGGTAGAGTCAGGAAATAGCTTTTCCCAAGGAGAAAATGTTGAGACCTAGGTGTCCCTAAGGTAAGGCCAGGTAAGTGGATTCATTGAAGGCTGGCCGTAAACTGTGGCCCCAGAAATAAATTGTTCTTAGTGCAACAAGTTTACTTTATAGTCAGGCCAATTTCATTCTGAGACAACAAAATTTCCATGAGTGAAACCTCAAATCAGATGACTCTTATTAACTTTGCATGCACGATGCTCACAGATTTGGCCGCCTTTTCTTAATTTGGCTATGTTTGTAAAGGTTTAATATTTTTTTCATAATATTAGAATTTGATGAATGTTTTCATGTTATTGATTTTGTCCTACCAAGTCCTGTCTCATTTTTGCCTCTATGATTTATACTAGTAACATTTTTAAAAGCTGACAATTTGGTCTCTTACAACTGGTTTTGGCACGCTGGCATTAAATATCTGGTGATGTCAAACCCTCTATGACTACCTGGTGTTCCTCTGCTATAGGGATGCCTGGGTTAAGACCCTTCAAAATTTGAACTGGAATTTCGATCCCAAGTCTGACAGCCTAGACATTAGGCCAACGATACCACCAACTGATCATTCAATCTGTAACTTACCCGCTCTGATCCATCAAAATCAAAACTGGAACTTGAGTCATCACCTATGAAGAGAGATTCTTGTGAGCTGGATGCTGTCATACCTCCCCCTGTCGTACCGGAGAGAGCGGCTTCCGCCAGTGCTGCTTCGTCCTTTGGGACTAAATCGTCTGCTGAGGAATGGAAAAAATCAACAAGGATATAATAATTCTCTTCTTTACTGGCATGAAATTTATACACTTTGTTTTGAAATAAACTGAGCTAGTTTTCACATAAATACGAATAAGACTACTAATATTCAAAATTTTACACGTTTTATCTTTTTTTTTTTTTCAAAAAACAACCTAATGAAAAGTACATGTTATACCATGGCTGCTGACTAGCTTGCTCTTGGCAAAGATTGTAAAAGGAAAGTGATTTATTAATCAAGGGGAATCAACATTTCTCACACAAACACTTTGATCATTCTGATGATGGGCTGACAGAATGGTGGCCAAAAATGGATCTTTGCTAACTGTTGACCGTGGAAGTTTTGATTTGCTTTTTCTGTTTCATCGCTCTACAAAGAATAATTAAGAAAAAAAAAAAAAAATAAAGAGAAAAACAGTCTCCACACTCAATGGGTATTCTATTTTCATTGATGTGCTTCATAAATATCACATTTACTACCACAAAAAAAATGTAGGCTAGAGTCTTGATGATCCATGACAGGAACAAAACTTCTGTTCATGATTCACTTACTCATGAAACTTTCCATGGATTCCTCAGAGACAGCGTGAGGCAGAGCAGGTGGAGCTCCGTCCATGTCCATCTGTGATGAAAACAAAAGAATGACAAAGGTTCATGATTCATTTCAAGAATAGTAAAAATTATAACAGTATCAATTCTTCATTCTAAAATACCTGTTTCGAATGCATGCTTTTAAACCCTGACATTAACACTGCAGGATAAACAGTACATTACAACTGTGCTACTTCAAAGAATCTCAACCCGATTCTCTCCAGATGTGACCCATAATGTAAGTCCCTTAGATTCATGACATTTGTACACATTGAAAGATAGATGTATTCTTTCGCTGTGCTACCAGGATTGGATATTCAGGGCACATAAACAGAGAATTGAAGTGAGATGATTAAAAAAATAAAGCACATGGTGAATAAAAGGGCAGATATGGATGGTGAACAGATGGTGGTCTGGACAGATAAAAAATGTTTTGAACTGAGGGAAATCAGTGGAAGAATAACCCATCTGCCATCTTAGAATCAAAAGGTTCTATCTAACAAAATGAGCTTTTCAGAAATTTGATCCTGAAATTCAGTCCTTTGAATTCAGGTACAAAGACAAGATTTCTAATTTTACATGTCCTGAATAGACTACAGTGTGTTTGTCCACAAATGCAGTAAAAAGTGCACTTTCTCATGATGCCCATGTTGCATAACTGACATTTTTTCTATGTAACATCTTGACTCTAGTGCAGCATATCGCTGCAAGATAGACAAGACAACATAAGGCCAGGATTGTGAGAACTGGAGCTTACCATAGATTCTGTGTCAGTCTCCCTGCAGACAGTACAAACATAGTCCTGTGGCAGGTCTTTCTGCTTAGTCACACTGCTGGGGCTGATGGAGGGATCACATTCTATATGCACAAACCTGGGGAATATAAAACAGCAACATATGAGCTGGCATACCAAGCAACGAACACACAATGTTTGTAAACCTGTTTCAAAATGGAACCACATAACTGCATGGATTTCCCTGATCTGACCCACTCTTCCATGACCAAATACCACCATCAAAAGTGGTAATGTACACAAACATTGACCATTTTGCAATGGAGTAAGAAATCTGACTGAAAACTGTGACAACAAAAGTAATATAATCCATTCACAATAATAATAAACATATTAAGATAAACTGCCCATGTTGTTTATCCTGCATAAAGAAATTTTACACATCTCAACAACTGGAGCCTTCTTCACTGAGCAGTTTCCTTATGCTAGAGGAGCATTAAAGCCATTAATCAAACTTGACTCCTAGTCTCTCAAAATAGCTCAACCTATACTGAAATATGGCTTAAGACTGAGTCTGTCATCTATATCATCCACAGTTTCATGGACTTCTCTGGTGATTTGAAAAACATGCTAATGCAAGACACGGTATGTTTCAGCACTGATGGGACATAACAGGACCTTGTCGTTCACTATATTATTGTAGGGAGTACAGTAATCGGGGCTCATGGGCCACACATATGCATAACACATAAAATTTGTTAAATGACGATAAGCAAATACGGCTATAAGTGCAGGACGCAGAGTGACAAATTCATTTAAAAAAACAAAACAAAACAAAACAAAGAGAAAACTGTACTGTTATGATATCAGTCAGTGGGAAAACCCTTCTTACTTTTTGCACATTATGCACGGCAACATTGTTTTGTTGTGGAAATGTCGATATGCTTTCCCACATAGAGGGCAGCACAAGCCTTTGTTGCGTTGTTGATAACAGGAGTCACACACCGAGTAGTTCAGGTGCCATCTCGAGGACGGTCCACTTCCTGGAGTTCTGGAGCCGCAGTCCGTGCAGACTCGACAATTCTGGGCAGGGAAAGTAACAGGATGACGTGAAGCATGGAAAAATCATCAGCTTTGAAAGAGCGGAAATTTCTTTCTGCTGACACAGACTCTATGGGATATCAAAATTCTGCCTTTACTTTTCAGAAATTCAATTCCCTGCTTTCATTCAAAGAAAAAAAAAAAAGCAAAGCAAAGTTGCAAACTTTAATAGACCATAATTTTCATTAAGTTTCTGCTCTTGAATATAGAACTCTAAAAGTAAAAGAATTTGCAGAAATACTAAACTGCAAGCATTTCTTTGACAAATTATTTTTCAGTGTCCAAGCCCGCTTGAAATATGTCACCAATTTAGTCTAAAAACTCAAATTTAAAAAAAAAATGATATGATTGATATAAAAATATTTTCCCCTCATAATGCTAATCATCTACCTTTCTGGAAAAGAACCAAAATAATGCGCTTTTTTTTTTTTTTTTTTCACCTTGCATTTCCAGCCATTTTTGGGTATGGTTGTCATGGCGGGTTTGAGGCAGAAGGTGTGGTAGCCCTTGTCACATTTGTCACAGACCAACATTTTGCTGTCGTCGCTGGCCGTGCTGAGAAAGAAACAGATATATCTGTCACTACAGGAACATGGCATTTATCATGCGTAATCATTCAGACTTTTTGCCATAGAGTAGAATTCTTGAACATTTGAAGTGAAGTATCTCCAATACAAAAGTTAGTGACTTCTCACCTTGGGATCAGCCAAATGCTACCAGACAACAGATCTCCACAGTCTGATATCAGTTAATAAAATTTTACCAGACATAACCTGCGCCTTCAAAGGTTGGGTCTCATCCTAGCCTTTTAAGATCAAAATCCCTTGCAACAAACTGTAAACCAAAAATCCTTCAAAAAAAAAAAAAAAAAAGTTACTTGTTTCACATGTCATTTTCTTCTAATAATTGAGCAACAAACATGCTTTAAAAGATCCAAACCATTAAAGATAAATCAGAGATGTCAATCTGGCTAAATGAAAAAAAAAAAAAAAACAAGGAAACTGTTACATCTTCTATTTTTCTCACCATGTTCTTTAAATGGCATGTACAACTGGTGTATCTTTACCCTAGGAGACAAAAAATGTGTGGCTAGCGAGGACGTTGATCAGAACAAAACATCCATGTCCATATTAAAACAGCAAGTTTGACATCCCTGATCAATATGTACATGTTTATGTAATGTAGCGAGATGAACTGCCAAACCTACCGACAAGTCTGACATATTTTACAGTTTGGGCACTGCCAGCCTGCCCTTACAATCGGCTTCATGTCCACTGGCGGACACAAGCAGTTGCCATGGTAATGATGGCCACAGCTAGTACAGAACAACTGCTCCTTCACGTTGCCAACATCTCCACACTGGATACAACAGGTACCATTACCAGCTGCAGATCACAAATACGAGATTTCATGTTTGTGTATTTCTACCTACTCAGACAAAATCTGTGAATCAATGTGTTATTTATGGTAAACCATTGGATCAGCATTATTTTTGGTAAATCATCCCCATCAAACTCCCCATAAAAAAAAGGCACTGTCTATTTGGGCCCCTGGGGTCTATTTGGGCCTACTGATGCACGTCTTTCTCTCTGTCAATGTGTAAGAAAGTTATCGTATACAGTTGGTTACGCAACGTTGTAAAAAAAAAAAATCATAGGCTTCAATTTATCTGTAATTTTCTTCAAATATATCAGATAAAAATTTGGTGGTCCTGAAATTTGGCATTTATATTGGTTTGTAACTAACTCTCCTACTGATGTATCTAAACATCCAAATACAAATCCATGTATTCATCTTTGAACACCTGATTATTTTGAGTGCCACTGACAATAATTCAAGGAAATTTGCTATTGTAAGGAGCTGAGACATTTTTCTTTGAACATTAACTTGACTGTAAACACTGACATTGTCTTTGTTTCTTTTTCTTTTTTTTTTGGTGAATTTTAGAACCTGCGGCAATTAAACTTTCAAGGGTCATATTTGAAATGAAGAGCACTACTACTTCTCGTCTCCAGTAACCCCTAAATTTCCTATAATTCTATTCAGGATTACTGTTGGTCTCGTTTACTTGCTGTTCTGACAAACAGCAATGCCCATATATTTGTAGCTACTTCACAGAATTTGCGTGAGATCATGGATGGGATCATCATATCCAAGCTAGCTTATGTGATAATAGCATTTTGGTTTTAAAAAAAAAGGGGGGGGGGGGGGGGGGGGGGGAACCCCCCCCTCCCCCCCCTGTTCCCCCCTTTTCTTTC
>JBCAUA010008685.1:0-13245 GCA_038406235.1 Peronia verruculata | reverse complement strand
TGGCCGGGGTTCTAGAAGATGTCAGGAAGTTAAAGGCCGAAACATCTGATGAAAGAACCCACTCTTCCTCTGAAGACAATCACCTGTCTCGCTCCACCTGAGGAGTTTTCCTACCACCATATTTAAATTATATATTATATATATACATGTAGTTCAGATTCATGTACAATGGATTATGTGTCCCCCCACCCCCCCCAAACACACACACACATTCCAATGAAACTATTACATTTAAAATATTATGGATATTTATTATATTCATTATTAAATACTGAAGTAATAGCTCTGAATTGCTGAGCAAAAAGTGTTAGAAATTAAATCAAAACATATTTTTAGAACGCATAAAACTAAAAGTCTGCAATTTGTGTGTGTCTAGCTCTGAATTTAATTTTTTTTTTTATGTTGCAGTAAAATTTCGTTTGGTAATTCTTTGAATTTATAATATAAGCTCAATTTAGTATATGTATTCTCTCTCTTAGACTGTAATGAGTCATGGTTAAATATATTATTATGTTGGGTAAACTATAAATGATTGAACAGATCGTGATACTTACTATACACTGAGCCAAAGCAAGTGTGTGTGCAAATGCTGGTCCGTGGAGATATCGTGTCATCGAACGTGTCTGAGATACTCTCTACGCATTTCGTGCAGAATGGTGTAGATCTCGCGTATATCATGGTTTCATTTTTGTTTGTACCGGATGTGACTCGGAGAGAATGATGTAGCAACAACTTGAAGGTTTAAGACAATTCTAGACGGGCCAGCGTCTATATCCAGCAGAGAGTGAATGCAACGCAGTAAGAAAGTAGAGTGCACAGAGAGCTGTGTGCATCGAAACTAGACGGCTGCTCTGAAGTGTGTATTATTATCAAGCACCTGTAAATAAATTCTGTGTTGTTTTGATGTTGGAGCACACATTCGTGTGCGTCTCATTTGTATCCACAGCCTGATCACTAATTACAGCGTCACAACTAACACCCATTCAACATCAACACCCAGAAAGTTTGTGACAACTGACATAGACAAAAAATAGTGTTTAATGTTTGCAGTACCATCTTGATTTTGAAAAAATTTATGAAACTCACTGCTACGGATCACTTTTTGAGACCTATTTCTGACATTAGTAATTATGGAGACTAACTCCCATGGTCCAATTTTTTGTAAGAGAAAGATTCTTTGAAAAACAAGTATGGGTGACCAAGAGCAGCAAAATCTGAAGCCAAAAAAAAAAAGGGGGTGGGTGGGTGGGTAGGAACTGGTAAGGAATTAAATACATACACATTGCATACATAATATACTATAAATGTCTAAATAGGAACAAAGCATCAGTTGTTGAATTGGCTGTATAAAATGATCCACTCAAATTTCTGATGAAAGTAAACTAAATTCCTAATCCTGCCAAACTGGACCTCAGTGACATTTATCACTCATTTTGTCATTCATTGTAAATGTGTGGTCACATTTCATTTCACAGTTTAAGCGATCTTTTCAACATAAAAAAATTTCAGTACGTAAAGATCTCTCACTAGACAAAAGCCCTGTTCTAATCGTGGACACGATTTAATCTCCCACTAATAAAAGCTGCATCTACACAGACACATGATTTCCAGTGTAAAATATTCGGAACCATTCTACCCTGAAACTTGAGTGTGGAATAGCACTCCCTTTCTGGAATTTTACGTTCAAATAGTTTCTTTTTAGTTTAACTGTCATTAATATCAACAGGTGCTGGTAAACTAAACAACACATTACAAATAAGATGCAATATAATGAAATCAGGCATTCGTTAAACTGAGGCGATTGGAGAAAATATGTATTTTTCACCAGTGAATGAATTTATTTTAATGCAATTTTTTTTTTCAGAGAACCTATCCAAAAAATCTAAAAATGCATTCTGACTTAAATTTGTTGGTATCAACTGAGTGAAAGCCTCACAATTGTAATTTAGTAGCCTAAAAAGGATTAATAATGATTAACAAAAGTGATCAGCCACTTTCTTGTTCTAAATTCAGCTGTAGTAACAGGTCACCCTCATCAATTTTGATTGCCAATATCTTGACTTCTATGTCAGATAAAAACAAAATTGTTTTACACACACAGAAAGGGAATATCATAAACCTTCACACTGAAACCAATTACAAGCTCAAAATTTGACGAGCGCCTTATTTCATTCTGCTGCATCTCAAATGGTTTCAATAAACAAATTTTGTAATTGCAGCTTTGTATGTCACCATCAATGACAAGCACAATGTTATAATAATGTGTCACAGGCTACTTTCTCCTCTCTGATAAAATACAAGATTGTTGAAAAAAAACAAAAAAACTCCCTTTGTCTGCAGTAAAAGTTGTTTTCTTATTATGATGCCTTCTTTCCCAAAACTAGGGAGCGTCAGTATCACTAGATACTGCCCAATACCATTATGAGTTGGTTTTTGACACACATTTAGCATTGAGTATGTGGCTGCTGTAGATCTAGTTTAATCACAAAATAAAAATGCAGTACTTTTCTGACATAAAATCATAAATTAAAAAGTTTAAGACAGTCCTAGAACCAGGGCTCGACAAATTTTTTTTGTGAGCTTGCCCGATCGGGCAGGCCCATTCCAAAGTAACTTGCCCGAAGCTTGCCTGAGGCCGAGGGGTCATCTTTAACTATCGATCGTTACTACATGTATTAATAAAAGGCCATTATAATACTGGCACTAACTATAACATAACAATATACAGCTTTGAGGTGAGGCTGTGCACAGTTAAGAAAGTGAGAATGCCAACCAAAGTGAAACAAGCAAATGTGAACAATGAACGTAAACTGGAAATATAAAGCGGGTAAAATGGATTAAAAGATAATTAAGGAAGCAATAACGCGGCCTCATGCTTGATGTAGGCTCAAATCATCTTGAACTCGAAAAAATAATTGGAAATCATCACACTCATCATCATAAGTGTTTGAACAGGGATAATGTTCCCTTCCCATCACCCCTCTATGATGATGATCTGGTTTACAGGGTTCACACTCCTTAGATGCCTTAAAATTCAAGGACTTTTTAAGGACCTTACGATTCTTTATAAAGAATTCATGAAACCGAATATTTTCAAATACACACACATGTTTATGCGTTTACTGATAATATTTGCTGAACATGCAGGCTTATCGTATTGCAGATGTCACGCTGGATTTGTGCTCTTTGTGGTTTACTCCAAGTCTGGGTCCGCCGCACCAGGATCCTTGTCCAGGTCAGAGTTCAATATTTGTAGTGGATCAAGAGGACTACTTTCCAAAAAAACAAAAATGTGTTTCATCACCCAATCACCACCCACCCACCTCTGTCAGCTAAACGTAAGTAGGCTAAAAATATAGCATCGTTGGCACGCTCCTCTCTCTCTCTCTCTCAGTATGTCAATGAAAGGACATGATGTACCAGCTACTGGTACTGACAATACACCCAGAATTTAGAACTTGCCCGACCGGGCAGCGGCTTTTCAGATCTGCTTGCCCGACGGAAATTTTACTTGCCCCGGGCCATCGGGCAGGCGATTTGTCGAGGCCTGGTTTTAACCCATGATACTGTACTATGTACTATTAATTGTTTTCAAAGTCATAGACGTCTTTGGGGAATTTAGGAGGCGACACTGAAAGGAATGGGAGAGGGGAAGAGAGAGAGAGAGAGAGAGAGAAAGAGAGAGAGAGAGTAAATGAAAAAGAGTGAAAGAGAGAGAGAGAGAGAAAGAAAGAAGAAAGCAAGAGGGAGAGAGTCGTCTGGCAGTAGATTTATGACACATAGCTTTTAACAATTAAAACATATTTTAAAAATGCTAGTATCAATTTTCAAACGCCTTCATTTATCAGACATGCTTCCTGGCGGACATGTCGACCGCAAATAATTTTAAACTAGGTGGCCAGTAATCGGGCTTCAATAACAGTAGTCACAAAGTAAGATTACTTATACTCGATTACGTATCTTATGTGCCTCCTGCCCCTAAAAAAACATCAACTGCAACGACAACAACAACATCAATAACAACAACAACGAAAGCATGGTGGATTCAGTGAAGCGAGCAGAAAAAGACAAAGGGGCCTGCAAGTACAGTATGTATATGAACCGGAACGGAGCATTCACAATGGGGAATGAAAATTTGAAATTGCCGGTGGCGAGCT
Source organism: Peronia verruculata (assembly GCA_038406235.1). Lineage (NCBI taxonomy): Eukaryota > Metazoa > Mollusca > Gastropoda > Systellommatophora > Onchidiidae > Peronia > Peronia verruculata. Next base: position 9,088 of record JBCAUA010008685.1, on the reverse strand, counting down.
GGGTTAAGCCTGTAATGACGTCATAGAAAACAGCTCGTTAACTCTTCAAGTGTCTAAACTGTAGTTATTAAAATTTTGAAAAATGCTTTTATTATTACTGCTTTTATAAATATTACTACGATTACTATTACACAGCATTTTTACCACTACTACAGTTATTGTTACCTCTGCTGTACTGCTACAACTAAGCTTATTACTACTACCACTATTGCTACTAGTACTACTACTATTATAACTATCACTATTGCTAATAGTACTACTATTATTACTACTAATACTACTGCTACTAGTACTTCTACTATTACAACTTTCACTATTGCTACTACTACTATTACTACTACTACTATTACTACTACTACTATTACTACTACTACTATTGTTGTCAGTACTACTACTATTACAAGTATCACTATTGCTACTAGTACGACTACTATAACTACTACTACTACTACTACTACTTCTACTACTACTACTAGTACTACTATTACTACTACTATTACTACTACCACTATTGCTGCTAGTTCTACAACTATTACAACTATCAATATTGCTACTAGTACTTCTATTATTACAACAGCCACTTTTACTACTAGTACTAGATCTACTACTATTATTACAACTATTACTACTACTACTACTACTATTTCTATTACTATTACTATTATTATGGCTACTATCACTATTGCTATTACTTTTATTACTGCTACTACTACTGTTGCTATTAGTCTCATTATTGCTACAACTACTACTATGGCTATTATCATTCTTACCCTACTTCTATTATTTTTCGCTATTTTATAACTATTCTGCAATTACTGTATCAAGTGAAAGGATGATAACATTAAAGAAGGGAGATAAATATCCTCTCGCCACATCCTCGAGAATGGCAAGAAAATTTGCAGTCATCAGTGGTGTCCCAACACCGCCCCAGCGGCCAAGGCTTTCAGTAGGTTAATCAGTGAGTGAGTGAGTCAGTCAGTCAATCAGTCAATCAGTCAGTCAGTCAATTAATCATTCTGTCAGTAGTCAAAGAATCAGTCAGTCGGTCGGTCTTTCGTTTAGCAGGTCGATCAGTCAGTTAGTCAGTTAGTTAGTTAGTCAATCAATCAGCCAGTCAGTTAGTCAGTCAGTGAGTCGGTCAGTCACTCATGCGGAAAACAAAATTACTTTGTGATATCCAGAGGTCCATTCCTAGATTGGGCAGAGAAATATCAATGCTCTTTGAAGAGATAATCAATCAACTGATAAATATAGTATTAAGAAACTTTGGGACATTCCCAATGTAAAATGGCGATGGTGATGTTGTACTCATCTTTTTAATAAAGACACAGACACAGAAAGGGTTAACTACAACAAAGGCAGCAGAATGTGGTCACAGAGCATTTAGCAGTGAACGTTTTAAATATTCCACATCATATGAGACAATAAACTGCAACGCGCTTTTACTTATTTATTAATTTCGTTTACGAGTGACAGATCATTGACATCTAGGCTTTTGAGACAGCTTTCGTTGGCATGACTTTTAGCCTAGTGCTTTGGAAAAACCCATAGGATACAGAGTAGCCGTCAAAAGCTTTCAGTATTTTTCGATATCTCATCAATTCGCATAGAGCCAGAAAATACCTATACTGAATCCAAGCCAGGAGAAGACATGCAAAAGTTATTACGTGATAATGTTCAGACACAGTTTGAGATAACTGGAGTCTCTGGATTGCTTTTCCTAAGTATAGCTATCATTGAAATTAGACTGACCTAGGACTTATTTTTATGTGCGTTAAGTGCTTTCTGAGAAAATGAAACGATACCCCATGTAACACAAGCGTTGTAAACTGGCAATGTGCATGCTATTTCAGAAAAGATACAAATAAATAAAAATAAAAAAAAAAAGACCTATCATGAAATTGCCTCCATTCTTCAAATTTTAATAAGCCTTGCAAATGAGTGATAAATATTAGTCCTTTAATGACCTGTAAGTACGGAGCGATGGAAAGTTGTGGCTGTGAAGGTGTACTGGTCTTGACTCAGCCACACATATACTAGACCTAACCAAAGCCGAGCCAGCCAGTGTAAATTGACATAAAAAAGGGAATGACCGTATAAGCAAACATTTTTCACGTGTGTGAGCACTGGTGGTGAAAAGGTAGACTCACTGCAAGCTGTGATCGACCTCGTTGGCCAAGATCTTTCCACCAGCTGTGAACACGGTTTTCTGGTGTACAACTTGGATATCTGGTATCTGACAGGTTTTTAGCGCGCCACTTTGGATACTATGTGTGTGTGTACCAAACACTTCCTTTGGCGTGTTCATTTGGATATACAGTATATTTTTATTCAGTCAAGCGGTATGGATATATATCGCATTTAAAGTTTGAGTATGTTATTGTTGTTTTTTTTCACTTTGTTGGTTTGGATACTTTATCTTACACTTTCTCTGTCCACCGGTTTGGATATAAATCTAGATTAGATCTAGAAATTTAACAGTTTCGTGTGTATTTTGGATTGAAGATATCATAATATTAGCTTAATGCTGAATTGTTGGGATGTTTCGTAATCTAGCAGCTTTTTAGCGTGCCACTTTTAATATGTTATAGTAGAATATCCAGGTGTTTTAGGTAACTTTGAAGATATGATCTGGCGACTCTCTGGAATACCGTTTTGGATATTTCGCGTGTGTTTATTGATTTGTTTTCCCCTGTAGTGATTCTGATGTTTATGTCCTCTGTAACAGTACCTTTTTTGATGCACTAGTTTGAATTTTGTTTATATCTCTATAAACATACCAGCCTTGCATTAAGCAAGAATGATATACTTTTTATTGTCTTATTGAACTATAAAATTCATGGTTTCTTTATTTCTGAGTGCATTTACTTTATAGATAGAACTGAATTCACAGCCTCAAGTATTAGTTTTAGTTTTCCACACTAGCTGTCTCTCAACACTCTCTGTATAACAATCCACACAACACAATAGTGTTATTTTATTTTTTGACCACGGTTGTGGGCAGCTGAGATAACCACCACTACAGGAGGTTGAAAAGCTTATAAAAACCATAACGGTCTCTCCTGACGCTATGTGTTGTTACCTACAACTGTACTGGTTGTGAGGACTGTTTTGAAAAGTTAGTGGAGTACAAAATATCGATCGATGATGTTGAGTTTGTGAGTCTACACTACAACTCCCCAGCTGTGTGCTAGTCAAGTGATCATGTTCAAAGTTTCCCCCTGTATAGAGGTGATATTGCTTATCCTGGTGAATTCATTAAATACCAAAGTCGAAGTCATCATTTTTCGTGAACTCACATTGGAGGAAAAGAGGGTCGAATCGAGGTCAAGGTTGACAGGTCACCAGAAATTAAAAGGTCATCTCGTGCTGGCGTACTAAAACTAAAATCATGTTAGGATTTTAGACCGATCGGATCAGGCTGAAAAGTTCAACGCAAGTTTCATTAAAAAACCAACGTTATTGTTCTGATTAGTAACTGCAAACAGCTTTGGTTGGATACGTACTGCCTTCGCTGAGGACATTACCATCGCTGTCAATAGAGTTGTTTCGACCAAGCGAAAGGCTGGAAATCCCCATCTAAATTTAGGACTACAAACTCTCCAAACTGTTCACTACCACTGACATAGAAGAACACATAAAAAATGCACGGGACCGGTTATAATTGTTTTCTGATTCCGTGGTGGAGCGGTAACAAACATCAGTGAGTGTTCTATTTTAAGCAGTGGGATACAAACACTCTGGCGGGAATTTCCAAGTTTTTGCTTAGTCGAATATGAACTAATACAGCCAGATCTACACCTCGTCAAAATTCGCTTTTTACGTACAAACTAAAATTGGGCTAACCTGTTCTAACGTGGGATATATGAAAAAAAAAGAAGGCCGTTTTCTATTGTTCTGTTACTTTCAAATGTTTTGACTAATAAAAATACGCGTACATTTGAAACATTGGTAGTTATGTCAAAAAAGCGAACAGAAAACAGAGTGCGCTACACGGACTAGTGCGCTATACGCATGTGTGATTCAAGGCAGTAGCTTATGTAAGAATAGTATGAAGAGAACTGGGCTTAACGTTTTAAAGGCAATTTCGTCGGAAATATTGGCCATAACAGCTCAAGTATTCATCCATAAAAATTACATACCTACACAAACATAACCACACGATGAATTCTACAAGAGGTTTAAGAAATAGTTTTTGTTCACTCTAGCTAAACACTGTTTATTTGCTCCATTGGACAGCGAATGGCAGAGAGGTATAGGAATTAAAACAAAAACAAACAAGAAACAACAACCACAGATAGACAAACAAACAAACAAACAAACAAACAAACAAAAACGTCATCGTCATTGATGTGGCATTTGGTTACCACGGGGTATTTTGAGATCGGCCTCACTACGGAGAAATTTTCACTCACACGGCATTTTATGTATAATGCTCTGGGCAGTCGGCAGCTCTGGGTCAATGCTGGGTATCCAGGGACATTCACAGTAAACAAACAAAAACACATGTGTGAGCGATGTTTTCTCGGTCACATACCGACCTCAAAACTGCCCCAGTGTGTAAGTTAGCAATGCAGTGTGTAAGTTAGCAATGGTGTGGTAACAGTCCCATGTGTTCACGCTGGGTATGCTCATATTGTATTACTTCTATAAATAGGACAAATACGACCCACGCAAGACTAATGTCTTCAACATCGTCAGAAACATCATCATCACCACCACCACCACCAACAACAACAACAAAAGCATCACAATCTCCACCTGACAACAGCCCATCACCATCCCCACCATTATCGCGACCATTATCGCCACCACCACCATCATGTTTTTACCACCACCATCATCATCATCGTCATTTTATAAAATAGAAGAAGACTGTCCAACCGGCAATTAAAAAATCAAATAACACAAGTCATATAAATAACTTCATCTCGACGTTGAAATGTAAGCCACATTTTCGTGCCAGCTTGACATTTCTTCAGGGCAACATCATCATCGTCATCATCATCATCATCATCATCATCATCAGCAGCAGCAGCACCACCACCACCACCAACAACAACAACCATCACCATCACCATCCCCACCGCTATCACTCCTGCCACCACTTTATCACCACCATAACCACCCCATCACTACATCATCACCACCACCTTCAGTATCACCACCACAGCCATCACCACTACCATCATCACATTACTTACACAAACACCAACGCCAGCATAAACAACAACGACAGCATGTCAAAAGAGACCACATGCCACACACACACACACACACACACACACACACACACACACACACACACACACACAGACACAGACAGACAGACACACACACACACACACACACAGCCACCAAATGTTACACTGGGTTGGCGCCAACTGACACAGTCTTACCTACGACTTACAGCGACATTATTCACATTGTCACTTTCAACATGCGAACTTGAAATGTGACAGCTGTAGGTGGTCCGCGCTTTTAACACTAACACTGTAGGAAAAGACAAACAAACGAAAAACCGAAAATTGCTAGAGACCCAGAGTTGAAACCTTTGCCTTTTGATATGTATAACACACAAGCCTTTCTACAATATAAAATAAGAATTAAATAAACGTTTCACGCAGAAGACTTTGCTGCAAAGAATGTGAAAAAAACTGAAATAAAATGGCTTCCCTGAGATCGGACATTATAAATCATAATAGGGTTCTAGACTTACATTGAAAAACGTTGAGTGGACCAGCAGACTACCAGAAAGATACTGACGCTAGGTGGCGCTCTCAAACTGAGAACTTTTTGTGTGCTGCTGAGGCAAGTTAAATATTTCATGTTTCCTACCCACAGAATAGGGAATCTTGTACTGAGAATCTTTTTCATGTTATTTTGAGACTTGTGAAGATTTCCTCTGAACCACAAGTTTTTCTACGAGATCAGAACAAACACGCTTAAATTTTGCAACAGAGAATTTGCTGTCAATGGCCGTAAAAACAAACAACAACAAAACTGTTTTGTCGACAGTCGAAGTTTATTTTGTGGTCTGTTTGCGAGTCTTTTATTGAAAATCTCTCGGGAATTATAACACATTCTGATCCCGATTCTGGACACATTTATAATCTGCCCTGGACAAATGGAATTTTGCAGATATTGCTGTTAACTGGAGCTCTCAGACTGTGAACTTGTTATAGACCGGTAAGGCGAGTTACATATTTTATGTTCCTTAACCACAAAATATGGGACTCTTCTATTGAGAATCTTTTTATTTTGCTTGTATTGTTTTGAGTCGAGAACAGCTGTCTCTGAACTGCATGGATTTTATTTTAGGCTATAGAATCAGAACCAATACATTTGCACAAGAGAATTTACCGTGAAGCATTTTAACAACCAGATCAATTTTCTTGATGTACAACGTTTGTTTTGTAATCTGAGAGCTGGTCTTTTATTTTAAATCCTTGGTGGAATTTTATACATTTTGATCCCGATTCTGCACTTACATTGAGAGTCTGTGGTGTAGACAAGTGGATTATAGTAGACATTTACGTTAGCTGGAGCTGTCAGACTGAGCATCTCTGTGCTGTGGGCGGTCAAACCACCGCTGGACATATCTCAAGATGAGCAACTCGGACAGTGAAGACAACGTGTCTGTGATGACCAGCGATACGGTAAGTTTTTGTGTGTGCGTGCTCGTATCTGAGATAGGACACGATGAAATCAGGCTCTCGTCAAGGTTTGAGCATATTGGTATCACTGTGAACATCATTCATTTCCCTCTCTGGGAGGGAGAGAGAGAGAGAGAGAGAGAGAGAGAGAGAGAGAGAGAGAGAGAGAGAGAGAGAGAGAGAGAGAGAGAGAGAGAGAAAACATGTTATGTTTGTTCTACTTGAATTAGAAGTCGAGATATTGGCAATTAGACAATGGGGGTGACCTGTTGCTGCAGCTGAATTTAGTGAGAAAATGACCTATCACTTTTGTTAATCCTTATGAATCCTTAGTAGGCCATGCCACTATATTGTAATTTTTGGGCTTTAGCTCCATCTACTTCAGCAATTTTGACTCTGAAATGTATTTTGAGATTGATATAGGAGTGCTCTGTGAGAAAAAAAAACTGTGAAAAATGTATTCACTGTTGAAAAAACACTTGGTTTCTCTGGTCGTCTCAGTTTGACGAGCGCCTGATTTTATCGTGTCGTGTCTGCTTTAGTCTGTTTGTAGGCACATTCCGTTGCATCACTGTCATAATTATGTCTTGTTTTGCTCATGTTAACCCTCTGACTTCCATCCCTCTTCCACTAGAATTTCTATCAATTATTTCAAACTCTAATACCTACCTGCTGTAATGCACGTGTGCATATATTATTATATGTGTGTGTATTTACTCACGTGTGTGTTCCACAGAAACCTTTGTTACCAGAATCGACATATGACAACTCATGTTAACTGTTTGATCACTGACATTCTCTCCATGAAAATTGCGTCAATTGCGTCAAATTGTTACATCCACTTACTGCGAGCTATTTTCTTCGAAAGTAGAAACGCTTGATACAAATTTTAATACGTACATATGCCGATCACTATTTGACACAGATGATAGAATAGCACTGTGACAAATCTGACACTCAAAGTAACCTCTATCTGCGATGATGTTTTAACTCCTTTGTTATAATATCCATCTTTATCAATGAAGGTTTGAACTGCTTCACTCAACCAACCTTTCCCTCCCTCCCCCCCCTCCTCTATCCCCCCGCCCTACAACTTTACCAATACGTTTAATCATAACACTGTTTCAAATCAGAGTGATTTTTTTTTTTGTCTTAGTTCTCACAAGTTTTATTGGCATTTATGTTCGTATACCGGACGAATTATTGTTGTTCTAACAATCTTAAACATAGGGTGAAAAGATGCGATGAAATATGAATGGACTCAAGTTCTGATGACCTGAGAAATGGCTGTGTTAACGTTACAATCTACTTCAGAATGAAACAGTTCATTTTCGACTGTCGGTATTTATTCCGCTTTTCAACCTCATCGGAAAGTTGTCTCACTTCGTTTGTCTATCAATCTTTCTTTTATTTATAATAATAATATCTCTATAATCAAAATGAAAAAGAGTTAGATGTCAAAGGCTATTTCATGGAGAAATTGATGCTCTAATGGCCATGAGGTCATAAGAGTTATAAGGGTTAACATTGAATGTGGATGTCTGGATACAAGAGAATTGATCTAAATAATAGAACGAAGTTCTTGCTATCAGGTGGTCAAAATAATCCCAGTGGCCTAATGGTTATCTTATAACCAAATTTCTAATGTATTTGAGCAGACTCTACATCTGGCCTTGACTTTTTCTCTGACACTAACCCTGGCCCTAATCTAACCTGATTCATAACCCCTCTTCCCCCCCCCCCTCCTCCTCCTGAAGCCATTGGGTCTGATATGGAAAATCTCCCTTCTGGAGTATAAAATCTGCAACATCATATCCAATGTCCTGAATCAAATCAGTGGTTTGATTGGAATGATCAGAAATGAAAGACTGGGTGCAGTCTGGGTGCATTGAGTCTAATATATCCTCTGTGCTGCATATTCTTCATATATTTTTGTTTCAATTGTTCTCCTGCACTGGTCAAAATGTATTTCCTCGAGGACAAATAAACTATTCGTATTCGTATTGTGACTACCGTGTAGCCCAGGGGTTTTCAAACTTTTTACAAAGAGAACCAGATTGTGGTGAGGTGAAAATATTTGAGGACCGACCACTCAGTCTGACATTAACTGAATCCGTATTATTGAGTGGAAATGATTTGTTTTATGGAATTCTTATTACAAGTGGCATACTTTTAATTTGTTCACATAGAACACGAATACATCTAAATAAACTTCTACCAAATTCACTCTGCCTTTCATATTTTGAAGACTACTTAAAATGATGAGAAAGTCTGAATGAACGAAACCAAGCAAGCAAGCAAGCAAACAACCAACCAAGAAAACCAATCAACCAACCAATCAACCAACCAACCAACCAACCAAGCAACCAACCAAGCAACCAACCAACCAACCAACCAACCAACCAACCAACCAACCAACCAACCAACCAACC
>JBCAUA010008664.1:0-13247 GCA_038406235.1 Peronia verruculata | reverse complement strand
TCGACATTTGCCCCTCTTCTAAAAATAGACGCACGAAATTTCCGGGCGATGGGCTTAATCGAGACTCTACTAATCATCTCTTCTTCTTCATACTGTACACTTTTTTTTTTTTCCTCGCACCCCAACTCAGTCTGAGACGTTTACTTTCATTTTATGTTGTCCTCTGATAAAGAATGATGTCACTGAAGACAGTGGGGGTATATAGAGGTTCTTCATGTACATGTGTAAATATATATATATACATTCGTATACACATCACTCGCCCTCTCTCTAATTTGAAATTGTCACAGAGGGCATGATGGTCTTCGGGAATAAGCAGTGTAGATTCTTGCAGGTTTTTGTATTCTTTACTGTTAAATTTTTGACGATCTAAATAGACGTCCGTGCCTTTAGATTATGACCGTTTTGCCCAGATTCGGAAATGCCCAACCATCGTTAAAGTTCAATATGTCATCTGTTCCGTAAAAAAATCTTCGCCCCAAAACTAAGTTTTTGCTATTCGCCATCATTGAACACAAGCGAGTGTAGCTCGATATCTGCCCCTCTTCTAAAAATAGATGCACATTTCCGAGACCACTATTGAATAGAAATTAGAAAGTCCCGGATATGGGCAAAACATCTACTGTGAAGTTAATACATCTTGCAATATTCGTTCGAACACAGGATTTCAATATAATGTGTTTTAAGAAAGGGGGGGGGGGATCATGCGATTGGGTTTTTGCTCTAAATATTTGATTTTGGATCTCTGTTTTCTTTCTAAAGTGCTGTCTGTGTTAAATATAAAAATATTGTTAAAAAGTTGATATGTCCATTCTAAGGTGTAAGGAGGGTGAAGCAGCAAAGGTAAACCTGCCCCTCTGCCATCCAGGCTCTTGCTCATTTGGGGCTCTTTATTCAGTGATAGATCATCACTGTTTCGCCGGGTACGATGAAATTACGTAGAGGAGACTTGATATGATCTCCTTCACCAATATCGGGAGCCCAGTGCCAATGGTGGACACTGACCGACCATCTGAGGTGCTGACCACACCGAATATCAGTGAAAATATTCATCTGGGCTTATGAAATAGATTTCCCACGGCCTTATAAGAGTGAAGTATGCCACGTTTCTGATTTTTCAGAATGTAATAGTGGATTATCTGTCACAAGAACGCTCTTGGTTTTGACCAAGGAAGACATGGCGGCCATATATAGCCCTCTGGACCCTACAATGACTCCATGGAAGCCCTTCTGCTGATTTAGGGTCAAATTTTCGAAAAATCGGCGACCTTTTCATACTAAATTTAAAAATTTATAGGGGAAAAAAACTGAGCATTTTATCAGAATTCTGTCCAGACAAAATTGAGATATGGAATAGTAAAATATGTACATAAAATTACAAGCACATCGGTTGGTAAAGTTCAGAGCCTATCGAAGGCAAAGTTGCGCAATACTGCGTAACAAAATCCAAGATGACAGCCATTGCCATGGCAAGCATGAGTGATTTCATTTTTTGATTGTTTTCCTCTAATCTGACCATGGCGAATTCGATGGTAATTGTTCAAATCACCCCCCCCCTCCCCCAGCAGTTTCTAAAATTACTCACAGGACCAGCCCCCCCCCCCTTAAGCCCGTGAAAAAAGCGTTACCGCGATATCCACCCGCAGGGGGTTAAAAGGCATAACTGCAAAGATATCCTAAACCCACCTGAAAAAGTGATTAGCTTATCAATAATAATTCCTCTTCAGAAACGGAATATCGGCAAGTAACACTTAAAGAAAGGACACTGCCGTTATGTCAAGGCATGTAATGATAGAACTTTCTTTGGTAAAATTTCTGCTGCGCAATGCAACAACACAAACAACAACACAGTTTCCATAGCTTTAGTATTCAACTGCTTTTAGTGATCTGTAAACAGGATTCAAATGAAAGTGGGTTGGTGAATTGAAGCAGAAATAGACAAAGTAGCCAAGATAAAATTCTAAAAATAAACAGCGTAAAATTAAATTAAACATGTAGAAAGTCACTGGCCAATAAACAGGAAAATGATGACGCCATCTATGATTAAGAAACTGCGATGTTTTTCAGTAATAGCGTTCTAAATTTTCGAAAATCGCCCTTTCCCAAGAAGCGTTCCTTTTAACCCAACAAAACCACAGTGCATGTAGGCTTCAGATTAATAAGTGAAGTAACGTTCCTCGAAACACTCCTAAAGATGAGTGTCAGGCTCGTGATACAAAGTCAAACACGGGTTGCAAAAATATTGTGTTCAAGGTTAATGAATATCATACATGTATAATGTACTTGTACGATCGGAAATATTCGGAGACCTTACGATTACTATGGTAAAGACCCAAGGTAAAACAAGACCAAAAAAGTGCTCTCGGCATTTATTATTATTATAATAATAATTTTTTTTTTTTTTTTTAAATAGTCAAATTTTCTGTGAAGCCTGAAAACTTTATAAGAAACTGATATGGCTAATTTTCCTTTGGTGACTTTTTATTTTCGGGTCTTGGCAACCTTAACGTTAACAAAATTCAATTGTTTCCTTTCCGTAAGCAACAATGAGATTTTTTAATTCCCTGTTATGAATCCAACAAATATTGTGCACCTTCTAGAAATGCCCCCAACCTTTGGCTAACTAACAATGATGCCATCGATGATGCAATCATATTCTTAAATATCTAAACGCACTATATTTTTTTTTTAAATTCATTTTAGTTATTTTCATTATAAAATAATAATAATAATAATCATAAAAAATAAAATAAAATAAAATAAACCCATGTAACAATTGACATAAGTAGTGTCAATTTCGCAAGTTACCATCGTTTGCTTAGCAGAACCATTATTTTTTTAATTGTCAGGGAAAAAAACAACAAAAAGTGTGCAACGGTTTGGGTGGTTTACTCTTGTTCGTTCATGGATTAAAACGAATGGACGATGAGAATCGCAAACTGCTTCTGCTTTCTGGTGGAAAACAGCAAATAATAATAATAATTGTATTGGTCCAAGTCAGCTTATCAGCGCTATCTCCTCACTTCCCTTTCCATGTACTGATATAATTATGATCTCTGAGCTATTTACCTAAAAAATGGAGAAGGAGGCTGGAGGGGCGAGGTGGGGGTTGTGGGGGGGGGGGGGAGGGGGTGTAAAATCGGATCAACCAAGTATTTAAAAAAAAAAAAAGGGACACACAGGAAACACATTTTCCTTGAGTGACATGAGTAAATCAAATGACTTAAAACACCAACACTTGCCATACACTTAGTTTGAGTAACACTAACAGGGCAATGTCTGGTTGGCCAAAGCATGGGTTGTCCTCAGCTATATACAAGAACATAATGTAAATAATGTCTTCCATGATTGCCCTAGGGTCTCTACCTACCAATACTACTTAGAAGCAAATCTACATTAAATTGTATTAAAACTTAAAACGCTCTGGTTCTGATTTTTTCTATGCCTTTCAACCTCCTCAGGGGGATGATTATCTTGGACTTACAAAGTAAAACAAAAGAAATAAACCGAACGACACACTTCACAAAAGTACAAAGAAATAAAATAAAATGAAATCAAAGTCAGCATAAAAATTAGTGAAAATAAAATCACCTAGCCTAAATGTGATAACCATCACGTCCAGAAGTTGAAAAGCTTACTAAAACCGTAACCTTGCCTAACGACATCAAACTGCCAAGGTTCACTCAATAAGGATTTGCAGGTGATTACATTGGCAATACAAAAGCACTGTGGTCAGTTGCAAACAGACTGTCGTTGTTATATAATTCACGAATGTGGCGGTCTTATTTTTGTTCTTCTACACTTAATTCAGAATTGTAATTTACAACATAATTGTGGTTTCATTAATATCATGAATGTAGTCAGTGTCAAATGCTCTCTCTCTCTCTCTTTCTTTTTTTTTTTTTTTCCCGATGGTGAGGTATCAGTACATGTATTATTATTTTTTTTTCATTTATTTTTGATAAAACTATTATATATTATTTTGCATTTTGTTGCTGCACCTTTATGAAAGGCGCTTGATTCCACAAGACAGCTTTATGGAATGAACAACCTGTTGAACATTCACTCTAATTATATTCTGTGATTTATTTTTCATAATGCTTTGTGGTCATGTACTACATGTACTATGATAACAAGCATGACTTCTGACAATGTTTTAAGTATAGCCTAATAAACATCGTATTGCCCGTTTGATATACGGGGTATGGAAATGTTGTAACTTCAAGACATTTCCATTGAAAAAATTATGGGAAAATACGAATGAATTGTATCCTACTCAGTCTCTGATTTTCGCACTATTGTGTCAACGATTTTCATAATTCATTTTTTAAAACAGATTACTATCTTCAGTGAGTTTAATTACCACCACATGACAAAAATTATCATCAGCATCCTTTTCACTACGAAAATCTAAACAGCTAGCTAAATCCAAGCTTGTTGTGCGACAATTTATGACATGACACTTTCACGAATGAGTTTAAGGACAATAAAACTACAAGAATGTAACTTAAAAATGAACAAAGTATTAGTAGTCCTGCTTTCTACTTCATCATTGTTAATTATAATATGTATTTAGAGTTACATGACGTATAATATTTTTAAAGGCGTTTCATCCTCATTTGGGGTTATAAAGACCTGCCATTGATTAGATCCAGAATCTAAATTAGATCTAAATAGCGATATAGATATAGATCTGGACTGCAAACAAAATTTACAGAGTCTTTCTGCTTCCCCATAGGATTGTTTCAATGGGGAAAAAAATCACAATAATAATAAAAATATGTTCGTAACTGTCAATGACTATTGAACTGATATGCTGGCTGATTCCTCTCTGAAACATGGTGAGCACCTGGTCTGGTCAGCATCATCTGGACTTTCATTAATAGTATGGCTCATTTATCTCTGTGTTGTGTTATTCAATATTATGTACTCTATGTTCTAGATGTAAGGTCTAAAGCCTTTTTCATAGCTAGGACTAGGTAGTGCAAACTGATTTTTATATTTTGTGGAAAATACACAGTTATTGTTTAAACTTACAGATCTTGTTGTTGTTGTTGTTAAAGAATTTTGATACCATTTTTACTGTTCTTACTTAATTAGTTCAAAACTTATCATATTTGAAAACATGAAAATATGCCCACAATTCGCTACCTTTTGACAACTGGGAAAAAGTCACATTTTGCACACCTGTAGAATAAATAGTTTTAATGCCAGGTGTCTCATACTTCCCAGACCTAAAGTCCTATTGATATAGAATAGTCTCATTTTTTTTTTTTTTTATGCATTTAAACATACGTTTTCCACCACAAAATATCCCCCAATGTCATTTTTAGTATATTTTCCACGGGAGATGAAAAATAGCATCTTTTTGGCAACTTCAAATGGATAAGAAAGTGCTCAACATAGCAGCACAGAAATACATTATACATGTAATTAATCAGGAATTCAAGCTCTTTAAGGAGACACTGAAGAATTAGCTGCATTCCAATAAATATTGATCTCAATCTAAAGTTAAATATAGATCTACTATTTACATGGAATTCTAAAATTATACAATAGCACGATTTTAAAATGAATGCAAAAGTCCTATCCTATATGAATCTTACATAAAACTAAAAAAAGACCATGGGCAAAATAAATAAATTTATCAAATATATCAAATAGATCTCGATCTCGATGTAATATGGTTACTCTACAATATTTTGAAAGCAGTGAAAAAAAAGGGGGGGGGGGAGGGGGCATTGAAAAAAAAAAAGGGGGGGGGGCGGGTGAAAAAAAATAAATACATTGTAATGCAAAGATGCCATAAATCATTTTCTCTGATATTAATGATCGAAATAGAGTCTAACATAACAATTATAATTTATCTCCAGGGCCCCACAAATCTCGCGGTACGCAATCATGGGCGAGATCTCTGCAGCGGCTGAGCCTAGTGGGTCTGCAGGGGCACGAAGCTGCTATGTAAGCCTAGTGGTAAAAAAATTTAAAACAGTGGCAAAGCCTACTCGACTCCGACTACGCACACTGGCTACGCGTTCAGCTGCGCTTTCACGTTCACAGCGATCCGACTGGGTCATTAAGGGGTGGTATAAAAAGATCCTGAGCGCGTTTCCGGTTTCCGACAAGGCATGAAAGAGTATACGTTTTTAAACCGACTCGTGTGCATCACTTACGCGTTTTTGAAACACACTGTGTCTTTAAGTAAATGTCGGGACATCCAGATTTGTTTACACTTTAAACCACTAGATCCAGTGGTTGACTGGCCACGATAAACACCGTAAGAGTAAGATTGAGATCTAGATCTAGATCTTATTTTTTGTCAGAAAGTGTTACGGCCACACTCCACAAGCACATACTCAGTCAAAATTCTGCATACTTCTTCGCCCATTCCTTCCTACTACACCTTGCTTCAAATCATACGTGTAACGTTCTTCCTTTCCCGTGATTTGCTTCTGCCTAGCCACCCCTCCCTCTTCTGTTTTTTTTTTTTTCAACTTTTTATCCCATGGTTCTGTCTGATTTCATATGATATGAAACATGTCCATTGACGCCTTTATCTGCATATACATGTAACAAGAGATGAACTGGGATTAAATGGGCATTCATTCCAAATGTTTGACTACAACGTATCTTTTCATGGTTGTTTTATCCTGACGTTATCATGTCTATCTAGAAATGGGAGTTGAAGTGTTAAATGTACCTCTCACAGAAGCCAACATTTAACTCTTATTCATTTCTGTGGCTGCCAACCTTTATTCATTTCAATCTCCCAGAAGATATTCTTTGTTAACTCATGAACAAGATTAGCCTACTGATACCTGGCATGGCATTGCACATTGCATATTGGTGCCTTCTTTGGTAGAAGTGTAAACAGATCCTAAGGCAAAGAGAAATGGTAGCTGGATTTTTAAGATGCATCTGACCAAGAAACATAAATAGCCTATGACAACAGGATACATATATAATAGTCAACAATTATGGAAAATTACATGACATTCCCTTTGATTTCTATTTCAAAATTCAATATCAGGTTAAAATACAAAAAAAAAAAAAAAAATACATCAGACAATAACAAGCCTAAAAGTGAAGTCGATCAATGATCATAAAAACAAATGTTAATTTGGTAAAATGTCAACAATTCTTTGGCATGCTGTGATCATTGATAGTTTTTTTTTTTTTTTTTGAAAACTCACACAGATGACAGGTTTCAGATCGAGAGATGCACATTAGATAGCATAAGGTTTGCATAGTAGCCTTGAAACTATTTATTCATTGCACATGAGATATTTCAGGCATTTTAGACATAATAATATGAGCTCTCTACATAACACAACAGCATCACTGTATTACACTTCTGCTACCATCTAAAAAGAAGCAAATTACTTTTTTTTAAAGAGATAAAAACTGGTAAGATAAAAGCTTTTAGCAGGCCAACACATGTATTAAAGGTGTGACTGCAATTTCGGCTTTCTATTATCTATTATTCTATTTTTTCAGAATTGGTTCTCACCTGTGCTGTAAATGGCAAATGTGATATTGTACACTTTTGAATATAATTTTTGAGTCATTCAGAAGCATTTACAACAGCAATGTTTCCATGTCAATATTCTGCAATATGACACATTAATCTAATATGTTGACAGCAAGGAGAACTCGAACCCTATTGCTGGTAACTACTAATCCTACATTTCTTTTCTCAAATAATTAAAAATATGTTCAGATTTACATTATCTGGCAACTGATATATTCCATTTTAGAATTATTTTAAAATCAAATCCACCTGAAAGAAAAATATAAGTTACTTCCAAATATCATTAAATGAAATGTGTGCTGAGAAAGTAAGAAAGGTTGGAAGCAAAAGAAATAAGATTTCTAAAGGAGGGAGGAATGGGAAAAAGAGGGCTGAGTGAGATTGAAGGCAAAAATGAATGAATCTTTTTTTTTTTTTTTTAAATCAAATAATGATAGATCTATAGAGTTGAAGTTCTGGAATTACCAGACTTTTTTTTTTTTTTTTTTAAATTTAATACATAATATGCTGAAACTGTTCTGTTGTATACAGAAATTCAATCCTCATCATAACTACTGATCCTGGGTCGTCATATTTATAAATGATAAGAATGACATCTCTCAATCAACAATTTTCTATGTAGTTTCTGTCCGCTGACTTGAGGCTGTATCTATTACGTCATAACGTTTCATGCAGTGCGTCATAAACTACATTACGTCAACTGTCTCAGTCTGCTTTTCAAGCATTCTCTGAGGCCCTTACAAGGAAACGTAGATAACAATAAGGAGACAGCATCAACCGTCGTAAAAAAAAAAAAAAGGCATTGCAAATATTAATCTTAGGGCAAGTATAAAACTGGTTAGAAAAAAATAAAAAACAAAAAAATCAACGAAAAATATTTTTACGGGCCAAGAAGATCTAATATGCAATAGGCTCGTGGAAAAATTAAACTTTGCTTATAGATCTCTACTCCTAGGTCTAGATCTGAATATGTCAATAAAATAAAATATAAAAAAATCTGAAATGGTTTAAATATAAATCGCGCATTTCAGCCGCCTAAAACCATAAGGCAAAGGGCGCATTCCACTTGAAAGGGGTAGGCCTAAAAAAAAAAAAAATTTGGTCTCCCAAACCGTGCCTCGTCACGTGACCTTCAAACGCGGGTAAGGGGGCATCTCAAAACACTTGACAGCATACAGTCAATATCGATATTTTACAATTGGACAATGCAACGTGTGACAAATGTTGTAATTTTGATAATGTTATCTACATCCTGCGAGCTTTCACTGAACGACAGTCAATGTTCAATTACCATAATCGACAATTTGAACTAAATGTGGGAGTCATAGCAGTCTCGTCGCCATGTTGATTGACGAGACTCCGAGATCACCTCGCTCAGGAGATTGATACAGATTTGTTTCAATTCTGAGAAATCTCAAAGGAGTCGATGCCATTCCGCAGCAATTTTCGAAACGTGATTTTCCACATACATCCAAACTGAAGTATCAAACAGCATATTTGGACAAACAGACAATTTCATACTTACGTACTCAGACCATGCCTTGAGACGATAGGCCTTTCAATGACGCATGCGCCGAGATATCTTTCAGGCCTCTTAGGCTAACTGCAGCCTCATTGGTTGAAATTCTCATTTACACACAATCATGATTGTTATGATTGAAATTCTATAAATAGACTCCATCATTGTCCTTTTCTGTACCCTGTAGGCTACCGACGCTATGACACTAATGACAATCCTTAGCCTATATAATTTGCTGTGGAACTATTTGAGACCAAAGCCTTTGGTATTCACCTTCAATACACCTGCGGCACTGGTGATCGCTACATTCTATGATACAATAACATATTATACAGCCTGCGTGTATAAAGAAGTTCGGGGTTTACATAGTAGCCTAGGCCTAATTCGGCGGTTATCTATGCTCATCTTTCTTTCTAAAGAAACATATGTTTTTTAAACAGTGATCTTCCAAAAAAAAAAAAACAAGCTAGATCTAGATCTAGATCTACATGTGAAAAAAAAAAAAAAAGCCATGCCGCAAAATAAAAAATATTGATATTAAAAAATATTGATTTAAGAGAATGTTTTTCAACTAGATCTACAATCAACAATGAGCAATCTTTCAGCAGCAGGACTGCATTACGTTAGCCATACACGCCACAGCTTTGCGCAGAAAGAACAGAGAGAGAGAGAAAAAAAAAAAGATAATGGAAAGAAAGAAAGAGAGAGAGAGAGAGAGAAAACAAGAGCTGGAAATGGAAACCATGAGATAACCTAGTCTTTCATTCACTGTTCTATAATAATTGTGGCACATCTTACTTGATCTATTGTATCTTTACTAGATCTAGATCTAGGTCTAACTACACAAACACAGCCCAGTGATCTGACCTAGGCAACACGGTGCGGAACACGGAGTCGCAATCGGTTATTCCTCCTCAACGAGAGCAAGCGCGCGCGGGGTCTCATACAATAGAGTGCTAGCCTAGCTGCAGCGCAACTGTCGGCTAGGCGGCGCGCGCGGCGAATCCACGTCGGCGCTTGGGATGGGGCTCACGACCAGACCAACGTTTTGGCCAGACACGTGGATTGTCAACATAGTCTGTTACACTCCAGTCTGTTAGAATTTGTCAACATAATAATCAGCCTGTTAATTTTATACCGCCATGACCTCGGCTGAACGCCGAGATAACCACCCGCAGGAGGTTGAAATGCGTAAATAGAACATAGTGCTGAATGTCGAGACAACCACCCATGGGAGGTTGAAAGGCGTAAAGAGAACGGAACACTGGCGTAACATAAACGTTGCGGATTCAGAGGGTCTGATGTTTTGAAACTAGGCCTACGTGCTAATCAATGCGAAGAGGTGTTTGCCAAATCTGCTATGATGCGATTGCCTAGTAATAGTATTATTGAACCTTGCTCTGTTCCTTATGTAGAATGTTGTTACCGGTACTGTTAACGTCCGGTAGCGTTGGGCTTTCACATGCTCGAAGGCAGTTCTATAGGAGCTGAGTGGGCACACTGAAATTATTTCAGGAATAAAACCTGTCACTGTCCGTAGCAATCTGATACTGATTAAGAGGCTGGGCGCCAGCGTTACTCTCCACTGGGTACAAAGTTTATCAATCCGAAGTCCAAATTCTGAAATTTGCATACATTATATAGAATTTTCATAATAAGATTGACATAATTATATCATACCGATCTGAAATATCAAAATCATAATTAAATTGTAAATTCGTCTACTTTGATGACACATGTATTTCAGAAAATTCTGAAACTGCAATCTGATTGCTAAATCGTTTTTCTTGGATTTCCAGTTAGGCTTCACAGAAACTTAGTCCTTAGGGATTTTTCAAAATAAAGGTGTCGGATCCACAGTCTCTAATTTTATGGGCCTAACACCACAAAACATCAGGCATAACAAATGTCTAAGTTCGAAAGCAGTTTAGATCTAGATCTAGTATGTCTGAATCAACGTGCTTGGAGACACAATTTGGGGCAGGGGAGGAGGCAAGGGCGGGCATCTCTCCCATGGACTGGCACTAAGATCTACAAATTCTGCATTAAAAAGAAAGATAGAAAGAAAGAATGAAAGAAAGAAACGGTGTCAAATTCTACAGAACGAGACATATCAGAACAGTTGAAAATTACAAAGGAAAAGAAATGACTGAACCAAGACAGTGAAAATAAAATAAAGTAAAATAAGTAAATAAAACAATAAAAATCACGACGTAGACATCTAAAGAGATCTAATTTTACGTAGACATATATATGTGCATAGCTGCATCTTGTCCCTTCGTCAACCCAGAAGAAGACAAAGCTTAAATAATGGCCTAAAGAAGCATTAATTTCAGTAAAACAAATTTCCACGATTCTGTTTGTAGCTTCTAGCTTTGGCTTGAATTTGATGGCAAAAATGGGTGTAAAAACGGCTCAGTGAAAAATTTGTAATCACAGTTCAGGTTTCCCTATAGGGTCAGAAATAAACTTTTAAAAACCATCGTTAAAAAGGTAAACAAGTCAGTACGTCAACTATATTACTAGGGAGTTTACGATGCACTTCCAGTATGAGGGAGAGGTGGGAAGAACGCAACCTTTGAACTTTGAATCGCCACTTTCGAAAATTCACGAGAGCAAAATAAATCAGAATGTCGTTTTACTTCTGAAAAATTGTTCTGCTGGCTTTCGCCGTTTAGAATCTACTCAGCACGGTGTTTACTTTGTGAGGAATTTTATAATAGATTTTTGTTTGAATTTTAATTCACATTTCAATCCAGCATATTAGTAGCCAAGCATTGGTATGGTGAAAAGTCATTTGGAAGCCCTAGGCGCTTTTAGTAGTACAAATTACACGTACATTGATAAAGAGGAATTGTTTTTGAGGTCATTATCCATGCTTAATAGACAAGCCCGGTGTAGGTTTACCGCAGCGGGTTGGTACATCTCGTGCATCCAGCCACTCTTCATAAATGAAATGAGCTTCACACTAGATCTAAATCTACTTTACTGGTGCCTTATCCGTCATACTGTTAGTTTATTCAGATAGACTGTGGCCAACTCTTAAAACTGATTTAGATAAATCTAGTGAAGTGTCTTGTGTAAAATGTAGACCACACTTGCCTGGCAAATGATGGCAGTCTCTCAGTCTTAACCGGTGCTTAATCGATAGAGATATTGGTGTGTTGGTACAGTTCATATAACAACGCCACTCTTGCGCATGTAGGCTACATCCTTTGGGTTAAATAAACATCTTTACCTCTACACACTACGACTATGGAACATGAGGTCTGGAATCGAGCTGTGGCTAGTCTACATCTAGATATCTAGATCTTGATACTATGATACCGACTACACTGTAATTTAATGATCTGCGGATAAAAATGGAATTCCGTAACGGCAGAGTAACTTACTAAAAAAAAAAAAAAATGCGCTGTGTGCTGAATCTTGACAACAAAAACGCACAACAGGAGAGCACCATCACACATCCATGTCTCGTGCACCTGCTCAGTAAACGCAAACTCGTTAAGGCCGTTAATGTAAGGGAGTCTATTTAAGACATTCTGCGAGTGTTTACAAATAGACTGCCATATCGGCGTACGTCGTTACCGTAAGAATAAGAGACTAAAAGAAATTGCAAACTACATGATAGTACCTGTAAATGTGTACCCATTATAATATGTAGGCCTATGTGGACCACATCCGACACCAAAATAGATCTCGGTCCATTTTATTATCGTCTACTCTACTCCATACGTTACAGCGGTTGCTCCGCATTTGTTTTCTACATTTTACAATCAATTACATGTACCGTAGGCCTAAATGTAATATTTACAACTCAAATAATTTGACATTTTTTATTTCTTCTGTTTCTTCTTTTGTTTTATATCACATTATCACCCATATTTTCTTTTGTTAAGGGGGGGGGGCGGGTCCTGAAATCAAAATTTTGGTCAAAATTATCGATTACCGGTTTTTGTGCTAGCATGTAACAGCAACCATTTCTACACATATTTCTACCGAGATTTCACTTGATTCAACATTATTTGTGGGAAAAAAATGTGTTTATTGAAGGTAGGGGAGTCACAAAAATGTCGAAAACTGAACTGAAATGCACAATTTTTGCCAACAAATTACACCTTCTAAATTTGATTTTATATTCGATACTTTGGTATTGGTACTTGCTTTCGC
Source organism: Peronia verruculata (assembly GCA_038406235.1). NCBI lineage: Eukaryota > Metazoa > Mollusca > Gastropoda > Systellommatophora > Onchidiidae > Peronia > Peronia verruculata. The sequence goes on along the minus strand of JBCAUA010008664.1, from coordinate 27 downwards.
CCACCTTCATACGTCATAGGAAGCACC
>JBCAUA010008631.1:0-13249 GCA_038406235.1 Peronia verruculata | reverse complement strand
TAGAGGAAGAGTGAAGGAAAGACAGAGGAGGGAGGACAGGGGGTGGAGGGTATATCGTTATGTTGAGAGTTTGAGATGTTTGCCTGAAGCAATGAAATGTTTATCAGAAAATAGTGAAGCTTAAAAAGTTAAAGGGACCGGGGGAGGAGGGAGCGGAGGAAGAGAAGGAGAGGGGGGAGGACACAAACGGGAAGAAGAAGAAAAGAAGAATGAAATGAAGAAAAGAAAGAGTTTGATCAGTGGAGGAGAAGGAGGATATCAGACGAGCAAATTTGCCAGGAAAAACGTAGAACTTGATTGAACTACGGGAGGTTTAAGTTCTTAACATTGAAATCCTCGGCTTTAGCAGATAGACAGACTTGGTCGTTCTCTTGGTCACAAAGGTAGCGCGAGCCGGCACCTAATGGTTGAATGGTCAATAGTTGGAGATCAATAACATAAACCCTTCGATCTCTTGGGAATCTATTTTAGCTACCGTGGAGGGACTCGACTAGCCTTTGCCTATTGGCTATGCCCAAATGCACATGAATAATGGCTTAGTTTGCCCCTATGGTCTTCCAGCTATAGGCTATTGGTAAAAGGCAGGGTCGGGCACAGTACATAGTATATTAGATTGGGTTGGTTGTTGATGTGTTTCTATTATGGATCTGTTCTCTGGTTACCAGTGGGGAGTGTTAAAGACAAAGTTTCTGACGACATTTGAAGAGCTGTGGTCATTGGGGAGACATAGGGTTCAATTACTGGAAGGGGTCACGCTACGACTCAAGGGAGATAAACAGTCAAATAACATAAAGAGTCAGTCACGTCAGTCACGTACTGGGCGTGAAATTGACTTGAATGTAAGGCTGTAATAGTAAGCTAACGTATCAGATATCGTAATGTGCTGTAATTATGTTCTGTTGTAATGTAATGTCCCGTAAGTTTACGATGTTCATACCGTAAATCTACAGTAAACCTTCTGCTGGACCAAATGACTGGGAAATCTCTGTGAGTGTTTGGTTGTGGAGGTTGAAAGAAGAAGAAGACAGAAATAGAAGTGGAAAGCTAGAAAGAAAGCAGAGAAAGCAAACAAGCAAGCGAAAACAAAAACAAAAAAACAAAAAAAAAATAGAGAAAAACGAAGAAAGAAACAGAAAAGTAAGCAAGAAAGGAAAGCCCAGTTTATATGCAAGTTTCATTTTTGACAATTGCTCTACAAATCCGGTAACAACTACAGCTACAATTTCTTACCAAGACACTGAGAGGAGTGATTGCCCCTGCCTATGCACTGTCTTGTCGAGTCCGTCGGCCCATTCTGAGCTTTGCACCAGACAGGGACTCTGGCAGTGAGCAGCTTCACACGAGGAACGTGCTTGAGTAGACATCGCTCATCCAGTTCCATCGTCCTTTTCAAGTTTTTCTTTCTTTTCTTTTTTAACTCTCTTGACGTTATCCAGACTACTTCAACTGTGAAGTCAACGAGAATTAAAAAAAAAAAAAAAAGGATTGATCGTGCTAATGGGGAAATGCTTCCCTAAACAAACATCGGCAAAATGTAGCTCTCAGTTCCGGAAAGCTGCACAAATAAAAACAAATGAATAAGAATAAAGACCTTGTGCCATTCAACAAAAGAAACAACTAGTCTAATTTATTCTTCATTTGTGACATTTCTTAGCACAAATCCATCATGGAGTGCGTGATTTCTCGATATACACGATTAACATCTCGACGTTGTCGATGAGATCGACCCACTTGACCTGTTTTTTCCATTTCTTTCATATCCAGATGTTCTTTATTGGAGTCCATTAGCGTTTCACTGAAAATCTTTTGTCTTTTATTGCTTGACCCATTCTCAGTCAGGTGGTAGACTGAGTGACCGGACCCGAACGAAGTTCTCACAAGCGAATATGAAAAGCTTCCATGTGGCAGGTGCCTATCAGATTTTCGATCTCAAAGCTGCCCATTCGATCAAATGGTGAGGAAGCTTTTCTATTCGGTCTAACAGAGCATCCCTTCAAAATATTCGATCTTCACGTGTGTCCGTTCTAAGGAATCTGAGAACGTTTTTATGTTACAGTCCGTCTCCGTGTCTGAGTTAGAATCAAAAGGCATGCCGAGTACATTTTCTCAATCCATAAGCACGAGTGGATCACTTGGGTTTGACCAAAACAGTGTTTGTTTTTCCAAGTTCGAACAAAAAGAGTATTCGATCTGAAAGAATGTGGAAATGTTTCCCATGTCAAAGTTGACAGTTTGTCTGAAATTCAATGAGAAGGCAGGTCCAGTCTTTGAGTTGATCGAAATAAATGGAATCTTAAACTTGCGACCTTACAATCTTTCCTCTCACAAGTTTGACCAAAACGTTGTTCCTTCTGAGAGAACAAAAATCATTACAGTTGTGTGGGTCCATTCAAAAGTCGACTAAAAAGATACGTGAATTCAAGTGCTTGATGAAATATACTGGGATATTTTCCATAAGGATGTCGCAGCCTTTCCGGCCTCTACATTGGCCCATCCCTGATTCAATTCTTCTAGCCAATTGAAGGAAGCGATTGTGAAGGAAGAGGTCATTTTTTCAGAGAATCAGCATAGATTTACTGTCAGGGCATAGGGGTGTAAATCTGGGAAGACTGAGTAGATGTGACTAACACAAAAAGGCGAAGCTAGCTAAAAGAGAAAGAGTTCATGCAACGTCGGAGAAGAAGAATTGAGAAAGACTATACTAGAAATCAGACATGTATCAGAAATGATATGAAGTATTGAGGGGGGGGGGTAGAAAAACAAACAAACAAAGAGAATCAAGAATAAAATGACAATCAAGAAAACTTTTTTCAGCCTAGCTCCAATCGTACATCAGCCAGACTCCACCGTGCCAGACACAATAAAGTCACGATTTTGCTGATAGGCCGTTATGTCCCAGCCCAAACCAAATCAAAACATCAGAAGTACTTAGTGGACAACCTGACATTGATTTCATGACGTCATAATGTCTGTACAGAAACTGTTCAACAATTTCTAGGTTAACATGGCCCCGAACATTCCATAACAGGATATTGTTGTTGTCAAAGATTTTTGTCCTCACTTGGTACGCCGTCTTTCCATCCATCCTTTCCATCATTCATTCATCTTTTTTCTTTCTCTCAATCCATGTCTTTCAACCGTTTTCTCATTCAGTCATTCACTATCTTTCCCAAAACCCTGCTTTTCCTATGGCAACAAAAGGCACAAATCAATTAATAAACCGAATGTGCGATGAACATGAACTGGGATTTCTGAAAAACGTCCCAATTATTTCAGGAGAAGGGGCGGCGGCGACAGAGGAGACACAGAGAAGCCAATCACCGAAGTGCTTTCATAATCCAGCACCGCTTCCGTTCAGTGGCCGTGCAAATAGAAAGAGGCAAGGCGGTGCGCATTGAGCAGTGTGCAAGACAACAATTCACAGACTAATGGAAAAATAGCCTGCTCGGACAGAATAATATTGGAGTTTGTGTTCGGGGGGATTCTACGACAAACGTTTTGAAAAGCTGCAAAATGTAAACAGAGGAGCCCTGGGCTGGCAGTATTGGACAAACAACTGTTTCTGAATGCCTTTAGTGGTCTTATTTCGGCATAACGTGTCATCTAAAAACTCCTTTGTCTAAAAAAAAAAAAAAAGAGAAAACAAGTACCTTACATTTCCTTCCCCTGATCACTGACTGTAACAGGTTAAAAATCATATATTTTTGGTGCCAACCACAATAAATTTGTAGAGAGGTAGGAGTCCTATTTCTTTGAACAGCTATGCTATTCTCCACACTTTATTAAGACAGATGCAGTGTACCATTGTTGATTTGAGAATGGGAGTGGGGAAGGGGGGGGGGGATAGGAGAGAAAATGAAGGACCTCGGAAAGTCTCAGAGAGAGAGAGATTCTATTCAACGTGAAAAGAAAACATGGATGTAAAAATTAAGGTCCGGCCGAATGTATTTTTCTTCCACAAACATATTACATATATACATTGGACACATATTTTGACTGCCTACTTTATAACGGTTCTTTGATATACATGTATATATATATATGTCTTTCTCACCCTCTTCTTTCTCCTTGTGTCCTAGTTCTTCGTCTCTCTCTCTCTCTCTCTCTCTCTCTCTCTCTCTCTTTCTGTGTCTGGCAGGCTCAAATACCTCATGTGCAGACATATAGCTATCTGTAACATCAAGAACAAGAACACCAACAACAACAGTAACAACAACAACAACAACAACAGCAACAACAACAAAAGAAGCAGCTGAGAATATTGATAATGTTATTTTGCTGTGACGGTTCGGGTTAGAAACTCTTGTTGTTGTTGCTGTTGTTGTTGTTGTTGTTGTTGTTGTTGTTGTGGTGGTGGTGGTGGTTGTCAAGGTCTTTATTACAGTTGATTAGACAGGGAATCCATGGCCATAGTGCATGCATTATATGATATTTGAAAAGATAAAAATCGTTCGATATCACGACGGCATGTGCTCAACGCTGGACGATAAGAATCTGTTCATTGAAAAAATTCCAAAGACCCTTGCCTTATACTGGATATATCTTATCCATATTTATGCTCCTATTCGCGCCATTGTGTATTCAATCCGTCCGCCATCTCTGTTCTTTTCACGTGTAGCAGGACAAATGTTTTCGCAACACTTTGTGTGTGTATGTGTGTGTGTGTAGTTGTGTATGTGTCTGTATGTATGTTCTTGAATGTATGATTGTGTGTATGAAGTAGGAGAATGTGTAATCAATATCGAAACAAGATGGAGCAAGGACAATATAACCTAGCACTGCAATTCACTGGTATGAAGAATTCCGGATATCTCGATCAAAGCATAGCAATTGCATTTTCTTCAATAACGGGCTTTGTCCAGCATAACATTCCAAAGTATAAACGAATTCACAATGATTTTTGTTTCTTTTCTTTTCTCTTCTTTTTTTTTTTTTCTCTTTTCTTTTTATACGTTTTTCATTCCTTCAGGACAGAACAACTCGCTTTCAATCCAATGATTGAAGCCTCAGTGGTGTCGCCTTTTGTTAATCATACATCAAAGAGACCTTGTCCAGCGCGATATTCTGACATCATGAACACAGTGCAAAGCTTTTCTCTGTTTTCTAGGTCAGACATGATCCAAAACCCCACAGATGAACGTTCTGGAAAATGGCTTTAATAATATTACTAAGTTGTCTGTCGGGAGCCCATTGTAAGACAAAGGAAGGTGGCGAATATAAATAGCTGGATGATTGCAGCGTGTACAGAACTGCCCTTTTTAGTTGTTACTAAGTACTACTACAACTACTACTACTACTACTACTACTACTACTACTACTACTACTACTACTACTACTACTACGACTGCTACTACTACTATTACTACTACTACTGCTACTATTTCTACTACTACTACAATAACCACTACTGTAACGACCACCATCACCATTACTACTACAACTATTCCTATACCGCTGCTAGTACTACTACTACCTCTATTACTACTTCTACTTACATTACAACTACTAGGTCTACTTCTTTATTTCTACTGCGGCATCAACTACTACAACAACCTCCACTACAACTACTACTGCTGCTACTATTACCACTACCACTACTACTACCACCATCACTACTACAATATATCTACTACTGTTACAACCACTATATAGCCATCATAATCCTCTTCTTCCATCACTACATCTACTACCACTACTACTATAACTATTACTACTGTACTACCACCACTGCTGTTACTAGCAATTCTACCACCAGTACTTAAAATAAACCACCACTTCCATTCAGCAGACAGGCTGACTGATATTACTGTGTCATGTCATTACTGTTGGTTTTTTTTCCTTTGTCTATTTGTGTGTCAGCATGTTTGATGTTGACAAGTGTCGATGTGATGTCATTGATGTCATCATCATCAGAATGTGGTGGATATCACGGCATTGATTGCCCATATCGCCACTCCCATTGATTAGTGTGGACGTCTTTGGTCTTTGCTCATATATGTGCACATTCAGATCTCATGGTCCGTACGGTGTCAGGTCAGCAGATTCACAAAAAAACAAAGTTTTTGTTCAAGCTAAACATAAAGAAAGCAGTCACATTCTCTCAGGGATTCTAAAGCTTTAGAGATGAAAGGCTCTATTTAGATCATTGGCAGGATTTCGTGAAGTCAGCATCAAGAAACCACATCGTTGTCGTGTGTTAGAGCGGATGTGTTTAGTTGTCGTTAAATTTCGTGTTCGTAATCTTTGTGTTAGTTTAAGTGATAGCCCTCTTTTGGGGCTGAAAAGCTGAAGAAAATCTAACCTAGTTAAGGGTTGCTAATTTGTTTTGTGTTTTGTTGTTGTTATTGTTGTTGTTGTTGTTGTTGTTGTTGTTGTTGTTGTTGTTGTTGTTTAGATTGAAGCATAACATCCATTCATTCTGATAATCTGTCAACTAAAAATATGTATCTCAAAATATGAATTCAGGAAACAAATTAAATACAGCTTTAGTCTTTGCCTACGAATATCACCACAGTATCATTATATCACTGGGCTTCAGGGTTTCCTCACAGATTGAGAACCGCTGACGAGTGGAGGAAGTTGTTTGCCTGCAAAAGAAGGCAACACCACAGAAGTTTACAGTCACACACCAGGTGTACACTACACCACAATGACTGCCAGTTCCGAGGTAAACTAAGCTGATCATGTTTTAATCGGGTGGGGACGTGGAAAAAAAAAAATTCCTTGCAGGCCAAAACTGGGATTGGGAGCAGCTGTGACGTCATAATCTCTGATTTCAGGGTGAAGTGCCTGGATTATACAGCCTTTCCTTCTTCCTCCCCCCCCCCCCTCCCCGTTCCCTCTTACTCTCTCGTCTCCCCTTGGGGGTAGGATAAGGGGCCGGCAGGGTGGAAGGGGGAGGGGGGAGGGGGTATGAGTATTGGATTCTTGGATAACAAAATATAATGATAGGTTTGTTACTGACTCACAATCGTAAACCGTTTTATTTTCTTTCATAATTTGTCTTCTGTAGATCGTCAAAGGCTTCTCTCTCTCTCTCTCTCTCTTTCCCTCTCTCGCTCTTTCTCTCTCTCTCTCTCTCTCTCGCTTTATGTTTGTTTTCGTGTTTGTTTCCTTCTTCGTTCCTTTCTCCTCTTTCACTTTCTTCTTTTTTCTTCTTTCTTTTCTGTTTTTCTTACTTTATTTCTTTCTATCTTTCTTTCTGTCTTGTTGCTTTATAAATCTATATGCGTACGTCTTTCTTTCTCTTTTTTATTCTTTCTGTTTTCATTTCTTGTGTAAGTCTATTTACTTAGCTTTCAATTAGTTCCTCTATTTATGTTTTGTAATCCATCTACTTTCTCAACACTTGCATAAGTTTTATCTTTGTGTTTTTCATTTACCCCAGAGCTGTTACTGTTCACCGACTGTGGCCAGAGAAACTGGCACCATGCGACAAAAGTTGCCACTTTGTAATCATCCCGTTTTTATTACACCTTGCACTAATATTAGTTAGTATCCCACCTTTTAAAGCCAGTCCTGACAACAATTCCGACCAACACACTTGACCCATTTTAATATTTACATCATTCCTTTCATGTTCAGCAAAGGTTTCAGTAAAACACCCGAGGCAGTTACAGACTGGATGAAAAGTAGGCCAACAGAAATAATTTCTAATGGTTCCAAATTCCTACCCAAAATATTTTTTTTGACCTAATACTGGGCGGGGTTTAAAGCCAGGATAATCCTGCCTCTTGGGCTGAAAGGCTGCAAATTATTTAAATCTAGGACTGTTAGATCTGCGGTTCCTGGTATCGAGAGGAGCTTCATAAAAAAACAAACATAAAGATTAGAATTCTGATGTAATGTCTGAGCCATGAGAAGACATTTGTTTATCTATAAATTTACATGAAGTTATGTGCAGAGAGAAACAGGCGAGACTTTTTTTCTTGGCGATGAGAAATTAAAAAGCAATGACCTATTTTCTCTAAAATCTGTAATATCAGTGTCAGCAATTTTTCTGTTTTGATTGGTCATCATATAAAGATTGTAGTGAAAGGACAACAAATGCCTGCGTTTTAATATTTTCAAGCCTGTAGTCCATAGGTGTAGCTCTGAGTCTTAACTGTCCGATCTGGAAAAGATCAAAAGGAGTAGCCATTGTAGATTGTCCAAGGAAATGTAGAAGTCTTTGAAAACAAAAAAATATCCGTGTTTTCTATGTCTGAAGAGTGGAAATACTATGTGGTTCTTTCCCCTTTGACCTTCATGTATTTGTTTTAGAGTCTGTTGTTATTGTTGTTGTTTTGCGTGCGTTTGTGTGTTTGTTTGTTTGCTTTTTTTCTGAAATGGGCTGTTTTTGTTGGTACCGTGTTTATTATGTTCAAACTTTTTGTCTTCGTCGTAGCAGTGGTTGTTTTTGTAACTGTTGCTATTTCTTGTTGTCATTGGTTGTTGTTGTTGTTGTTGTTGTTGTTGTTGTTCTTGTTGTTGTTCTTGTTGAGTGCTATCAGTGTTATTGACTGGTGAACCCATGACGGTCAGAGACAATCACCCACGTCCGCCATTCCCACCTGTCCAGATCACTTACAGGTGAAATATCTTACAACATTAACATACTGGCTGATGGAGAGGGAAACCACTCAATCAGCTGTATGGTTATACCCCCTCCTCCTGCTCCCCCGTCCTTACCCACACTACTTCCTCCTCGCACAAATCTTTACTCTTAACATGGTCTTCTTCCTCTTCCGCCCTCCTTTTCTTTACCTCAATCCCTCCCTCCCCTCCCTTTCCAAATATTCTTTAAGCTTATGAAACAAGGACCGACCTTATCTCTCTTTGACATCTCTAAATAGTCTAGACATGTCCACAAAATGTTTCCGGGCTTAGATCGTAATCTAGACAGGGGATTTTTCTGTTTGTCGTGTTCTCCTTGAAATTAGAACACACTACTTAGACATTGATGGATCTATAAGCTACGTCAGCCAACTGAAAAGTGCGTGTCAAGACGTTAACATCGAATGTTATGTTTAACAAGAAAGTAAGAAAACCCATATTCCAGTTTCCGCTAACGCAAATTACATGACAGTTTTCTTGCTGTGTTTTCGACTAATTTTGGATGAAGGACAGATTAAGCCACTTTGACTATATAAGTATATATATGTATCTATATGTTTTCATAAGAGCTCTTTTACTAAATATTTTTGTTTTGCCCTCTCTCTCTCTCTCTCTCTCTCTCTCTCTCTCTCTCTCTCGCTCTCTCTCTCTCTTTTCTAAGACACCCTTTGAACATGTCAAACATGTTTGTGGAATGAAATGACAGATTTCGAGAGCGAATTTTTGCCATAGGTTGTCATCATTACTGGGGAAAGTTATATTGGAATAGATGGGTAAATAAATAACCTGTGACACAAGAAGACGTTCGTCAAAGTTTTCTGCAGCACATGACACACGGAGATATGCGAACACAGGAGATATTGGTAGTATCACTCGAAGTAAAAACTCAGGGTATCTACATTTCCAAGAGCTATTTCCCATGAAGAGTAGATCTGACAACTAATACTTATCTGGGTAGATTTTTATTTAGGGTTTGGTTGATACCACATTACAGTTGCAAATTTCTGTGAGTATTAGATCTGGCTTATATAACTATAATAATCATAGTATGTAATGATGATAATGGCACTGTATTTCTTTCTAAAAAGCCCTTAATCATTTAATATTGTTGTTATCGTTGTCATTATCATCATCATTTTTTACAAATATTTTAAAATTTAAAACGGGCTGTCTTCCGACAATTAACTCAATACATCAAAATATTGATCACGTTATAATAATACTGATAGTAATAATAATAATAATTATGACGACAATAACAATAAATCTGTAGAATTCGATGAGCTATGTTAAAATTTGAAAAAAAAAAATTATCGTACCGTCCACATTTTCTAACCTTTTTTTTTTTTTTTATCTGACTAAAGAATGACATAATTGTTGTCATTTCTTCATTTTCTAGAAACATCTTTGAAATTAAGAGGGAGTGTCTACTGGCAAACTGACCAATCACACCAAAACCAACAAACAATAATTATGCGGAGCTCGGTATGGTAAAAAAAAAATGGATATAAGCTGAGGTGACTGGCCAAATATTTCGTCATAGTCATTGTGAGTTTGATAACGGCGTGAAAATACCTTATATGTCGTCAGATTTTACCAACATCTACAGCACTACGCGGTCAGCCATGTCCAGATTTTTTTTTTTTTTTGTACGTTTTGCTCGTAAGATTCTAGTCTGCTCCAAATTGTGGCCAAATACTGAGACAGATTTGGCCATGAAAAGCCTATCGGTGCCAAAGCTCTGTGGGCGTGGAGCCAGATTTACGGCGGATTTGCGCGGGAATTAGGCGTTAGGAACCTCAAATCTCATTACATTCAAGCACTCCACTCTAGCGATATGTCTTAAGTCCACAAAACACACATGATCTAGCATTGAATATGTACTCATTCAGCTCTAGATCAGTACAGCAGATACACAATCGATTTTTGCTTCAAAACAGTGTGTCCGTAAGACGAACTCGGTTACGTCGAACTGAAGATCTCGAAATTTTTTTCTGCCAATAAAAAACGTTATCAAAGATCTGCTTTGGCGTAGGTTAAGTTAGTTTTTCTTTTAACTGTTTCAGTCAAACTGTTACAAAGAGTCTCTCAACTTGGTTAGTGTCAGACAGGAATACTTTTTATCTTCTGCTTTTCTGTTTTTTTTTCTTAGTTTGTTATTGTTAATTTTCTTGTTTGAATTTCGTTTTTGTCCATTTTTATTTTATTTCGTTGGTTTGTTTCTTTATAACCTTTTTCAAACTCAGATCGATTTACAAAGTATTTCTATAAATATCATTTCTTAATTAATTAATTAATTAATTGCTCAGCAGTTTGTATATTATTCATTTATTTATTCCATTTTTATCTTTATTCTGCTATGTGGTGCGAAACTATAGGATTTGGATCTGTCTTTATGCTTTGTTTTGTTTTGTTTTGTTTTGTTTCCAACTTTAAAACCTCACACGGGCATGGTATATGAACATTCAGGCAGATATGTTTCCACTAGAAAGGTGCATGTCTTACAAATACATTTTGACTTAGAAATTGAAGTCCATATATTTACTACAAAATCAGGAAACAGATCATATTGTAATGTTATGTATGATCAAGATAGATCAATACTTGTATGGATTACTTATTGTTTGAACACACTGCTTTGGCAAAGGTTCAAACACGCGTTTCATTTGGTCACCGTGGACTTCGCCCAGTGCGAAAGGCTTGAGAGCTTAGAGAAGTTTTCAAGGACGGTCCAAAACAACTGAAGTGGCAGGAATTACTAAATACCGAAACACATTACAAAACAACTCACGGGGCAATTATTGCAATATAGTCTAAAGAGGTGAAGTGATAGGAACGGCTAAATACCGAAATTTTTACTAGGTTCCTAATCGTCCGCTGTAACTATTTATGTTTCAGATTTAGGTTTCGAGGGATAGCTCAATACCTAAAGATAGTTCACAACAGTTAACGTAACAGGAATTACTGCAGCCAGAAATATGGTTCACCGTGGGGAGCTAATCCAAACCAACTGAAATCGTAGTACGTGCAAAATATCGAAATCTGTTACAAAACAATTTATGAGGTGAAAACTGTTTTGTACCAAATACACTATAAAACTGCTCAAGAAATGGTTATTACTAAATGCCCAAATATAGCATCAAAACATCTGAAGGACCAGTGACCACTTAGTACGTAAATAAATATCCTATAAAACACCCAACATGAAGATGTATGCTTGAGATTTTAATCCTGTCCACTATAATAATTATCTTGTCAGTTGTTAACTAGAGCAAGGGAATACTTTATTATGTGTTTGTATATATTGTGTATGTGTTTATGTTGTGTGGGTGTGTGTCTATGGATGGGTAAGCGAATGTGTGAATACGTAGATCGGTGCATTCCAGTGTCGGGTGTGTCTGTGCGTGTACGCGCTTGTATATGTGTGTGTGGATTATATTTACCTCAGCCTCCTCTTAAAATTTAATGTCCAAACTCTGCTCTGAACATTTTTTACGTCTTATTCTTCTCATAGAAAGAGATTTAACAGGGTCCTAACCTATGTGCTTGCATGATCCATTTTATTGGCGGTCAGTTCACTTCTTGTCATGATCTATTGATACGCGGTTGGTTAGTCCAGCGCACTGTTGGCTGACGTAGTTGTTCATGCCTGTCTTCTGAGCAAGCAAAAACAAACACACTGGTGGCAGATAAACTAAATATATAGTGAGATTCTTTATGTGTTTTAATGTGATAGTAAAACTTTTATCACAATTCATTATCATGATTATGACGGAGATAATTGTACAACAGAGAAAACTTGCAAGAACCATGGAAGCTGTGGTTTCACCATATCTCATGCTATAGGCATCTTTTTCAGAGTTGACGTGAAATGACTCGCCATCTCTCTCCGTCCTCCACTCTTCTCGTTCATTCCTCCAAAGACAGATTCTTCCAGTGCGTGATGTCCACATTCTTCGCTGTCTTCCTGTTGCTCGTTTTCCCTCGATCTCCCCCTCCAGTATATGCTTACAGATGGTGTTATGTCGTTTGATGTGACTAAATATTGTAATTTCCTTTTTTGAATTGTTGTCAGTAGTGAAGGTCTGATTTTTAGCAGAGTACAAACATCCTTGAAGATCTTTCTTTCTGTCCAATTAATCACTCCCATATGTCTGAATGTCCACATTTCAAAGACCTCTATTTTATTCTCGAGATTTCTGTTTATAGTCCACGTCTCTGACCTATCTTAGTAGCATTTAGAAATCAACCATACTCAGAGGATTTCTCATTAACCTCTCCATTCTATGCAAAACTTCCATGCAGGTTAACGTCATTGTTTTCTCAGAGTTAAAATCAGTCACAGTTGGTTGTTTGCAAAGCGAGATCTTGTGTGGAGGCCCAGAGAGCGATGAGGTTGGCGGGGGGTTCCGTTCTAGCAGTTAGCAATGATTGTATAGAAACCCATGCGGTGCATGTCACTGGCCGGCCTTGTAAGGTGTCAGGGACAGAGAATAAGGCGTTCATAAATGAAACGGTCAATCAATTCGTGGGATATTGTGTACAACAGAGAGTGTGCTGTGGTGTGGTGTGATTGTGATAGATAGATAGATAGATAGATAGATAGATAGATAGATAGATAGATAGATAGATAGATAGATAAATAGATAGATAG
>JBCAUA010008620.1:0-13250 GCA_038406235.1 Peronia verruculata | reverse complement strand
CTGTCTGTCTGTCTGTCTGTCTGTCTGTCTGTCTGTCTGTCTGTCTGTCTGTCTGTCTGTCTGTCTGTCTGTCTGTAGACACAGGTAATATCAGCTAACACCAACAGATGAACGTCAACGCTCATTTCCCATGTAAAGCGATGACCGAGCTGTGTTAGATCGCCACTGACTGCAGAATCACTTACTCACTGACCGGCACTAAATGTCTGCCAGCTCTGAGGCCAATAAGACACTATTCCCTCTCGAATATATCATTGTTTTACTTCGGACCTTACGTCATTGAAAGATATTTTATCATCCAGTCATTCATCTATCCATCTATCTATTCATCCATCCACTCATCTGTTTAATTATTAACCATCCATCCATCCATTCATTCACCCATTAAATTATCCAATCTTAAAATTTATCTATCCATCCACTCATCCATCCATCCATCCATTGTCCATCAGTCCATCCATCCGTCCACCCATTCGTGTATCCATTCATCCTTCATATGTCCATCGGCTCATCGATGTATCCATTCATTCATCCATCCATCCACCTGTATATCCATGCATCCATCCTGCCATTTATTCATCCATTCATCCATCCATCTATCCACATATCCATTCCTCATGCATTTTTTTCACTGACCGCCTTTAAATGTCCGCCATCTCCTTGAGACTCCCAGAGCACAGAGGTCACAGTCCCGCTGGGCTGGACATTTCTGGATGTCCCCTGAGGTGGACACTGTCCATTTGCTGATTTCTGCCTGGACATCGATTGGCCGCCTGCCAGCATAATGTGTTGCTTTCAGGACCCTTACATTATGTCACTCAGTGCGCTTTGGTGGTCTTCATCGCTATGTGGCGCCCTACTGCATAACGCTGGCATTGCCATCGAAAAGTGGATAAGTGGGCGTATAAACTACGTCCTCCTGTGACCACCCAGAATGAGTTGTGGTAAGTGGCAGGACTGGAACAGAGAAATCTCGGGTTGAATGTATAATAAACACCGACGTTTTAGATTGCAGAGATTGACAGAACATCCATCTCCGAATAAGAAAATCTTAGCTATGTAAGCAGATAGAAGTCGGTCACAATGTGTGTGTAAATTTAGATTTATGTGCTGCGCTCTTCATTTTGGCCGTTTTTTGCTTCCTTGTCTTAATACTCTTTTCGTCTCGTAATAGTCTGGCTGCAATCAAGCTCGATCAGTACTTGATATACCTCATGAACTTGTAACGATGTAACAATGTTACGTAACTCTAATAATTGTGTGTGGATTGACAAGTGACATATATTATTTATTTTGGCTGCAAGACGTGTGAATTTCAATAGTTCCATAGTCTATGAACAAAATATTTTTGTCAAGTGATTAAACTGAGAGTACAGTCTTCACCAGTTGCTGTCGTCATCTTACCTTTGTCTTGTGTTCTTGACCATGAGATTGTCATTATGATTCATTACTGGTATTTTCTTCTTGTGATTTTCTTGTTTGCCATCTGTATTTAGTCTGAGTGTTACCTGTATAGAGCATTTCCCGTCTCTAGCAATGCGGCTGTAAGTAATATAACAAATGAACGTTGTTTGCAGTCGATCTTTAACGTAGTAACGTAAGAAATGGGCATACTGTAAACTGGAGCTTTAATAAAATAATGTATAGCATGGACATTATGTAAGATAGAGCAGTAATGTAATAAATCAATATAACAAATGGACATCATGCCAGGCGTTATTTACTACCAGTTTTAACGTTGGCAATACAAAGTTAAGTGCAAATCAAGCTCCTTTAATATTTCAGCCGTTCAAGACATTCATGTAACACCACTGAACGCTTCAGATACACTGAAACATAACGAAATGCGATAAAGATTTGGTTGCTTCACAGAACACAAACGATGTGGGTGGGATGGGTGGATGTACAGCCAAATAGTAGCAAAACAAATTTTACATTACTAGTACAAAGGCTTTAATATAGCACATCGGATTCCTGCAGTACCAACAACCATAATGATGGTATTTTTACGTGGTGAACTATGGTCAAACTAACTGATAGGATTTGGATCACGAGAAGCAGACAGGCCATTAGTCGGAGAGGGGCGTGGTACGAGGGCCCACAGGCAATCCGAGTGCTCTGGACCACCAGCCAAATTGACTTTGTTTACTTCAAGATGGCTGGCCATGTGTGTGGGGGACATTTAGCCATTAGTCTGTGGAGATCTGAGCGCGGTCTGGAACTGTGAGAAGGAATCGTGTTCAGGATGAGCTTAACTGTCGTAACCTGAGGAAAAAGTTTGACTTTCAGAGGTGTTTGAGATATCGCCAGCGATCTGGAAATGGCAAGATCGGGTCAGATTGGCTTAGCACAGAGTGGGAGTTTCTGTGGCTGATGGGAATTTTATGGGTTCTGGGGATATTCTGGGGAAAGGAATATACTGAGTATATGAAGTATAATGAGATCTGGGAGTATCGTAGTGTATGTGTGTGTGTGTGTGGTGGTGGGGGGGGGGGGGGGATCTTGGCTGTGGAGGTATTGGTGGAGATGCATCATCCCTGTGTAAGATGGACATGGTAGTATGTGCAGCTGGTGGAGGATGTTGGTATGCCCGTGGCATGGAGGTAGCCTTTGAGAACCCAGTGCTGCGAAAACATGCAAGAAAATGGCCGGTATAACCATAGACCTACCGGTCCGATCTTCAACAAAGCCTCAGCCTCAGTTAAACATCGGAGAAAGAGTCCGTTCTGTTAGTCAGAACATAATTGCCAGAATTAACTCATATTTTTTTTTTTTTTCTTTGTTTTGTTTTGCTTTTTTTTTTTTTTTTACTATAGACTGGAATAAAGGATCAAGTCCTTTTTCTTGTGGAAACATTTAACATGGGTTAGTCTTTTTGTGTTAGTGGCTAAAACAACCAGATGGATGAGAGAAGTCTGCCAAATTGTCTCTCAGCCCGTTAAACGCCCCCCCCCCCTCCCCCACTAATTGGTGACACCTATCTAGGGGCCCAGAACTAGATAGAAGTAATGATTCCACGTTTGTATTTGTAATAGTAAACCTAGAAGGATGAGTAGTTAATAATATCAAATAGAGATCTGGTATGTTTTGAAATCTGTATCGAGGTCAAATCCTTGGGCAATCTACGACCGATCCCAACCCTGTCAGCTGTCTGCATGGCTATTTCTGGACCTGGTAACTCGAGAGCGAACTTCCGCTGTGAATTATCTGCTCTTTTGTCTTCTCCTGGGATCTGGGCCGTTGTCTTCCGCTAACTGCCACCCACTCCGGTGTCACGACACTGCCGGCTCGTCTTTCATTATCCCCGCTGGGCTAATGTGGGTCGATAGTCTTTCCTGGCCTTAGGGATAGCCACTGTAGGACATGGCTGACCATTATCATTGATAGATTATGATTGGAAACACATTCTGCATATAGATGTCTAGCTTGGTCATTTTTGACTGTGACTTGTGGTTTTGTTCGCCGCACAGTGGATGCCTTTCACAGCCATTTGATGAATGAATTAATGAATGAATCTATTTATTGATATATTTTATTGATTATTTATTTATTTATTTATTTGCTTTTTGTAGAAGGATGGGGACGTAGCAGGGAAAGGAAGAATTTTCTGTTTTCTGAATAAATTAACTGTCATGTCATCAAATAAAGCTTATCCTAAATAAAGTACACATCCCTCCAATAGCTGTTTCCTTCCTTCCAGCCATTCCCTGCTCTGTCTGTAGTTCTTTCACACAGTTCATTCGCTCGTTCCTTTTCATTTGTCCGATCATTCACTCACCCATTCACTCCTTCATTCACTCTTCCATTGACCTGCCCAAACATTCACAGACTTCCGCTCACTCTCTCAGTTATCTTACGTTGCTTTAGCTTTATGTTTTCCAACTAGCTAGACATTCACGTTTACAACTACCATATCTTGTTTATGCAAAGCTTTATGACTGAGGATGGTATATGACTGAACATGGTGTATGACTGAGGATGGTATATGACTGAACATGGTGTATGACTGAGGATGGTATATGAGTGAGGGTGGCGTATGACTGAGGCTTGTAAATGATTAAAGGTGGTGTATCAGTGGTAGTAGCAAATGACTGAGGATGGTATATGACTGAGGATGACATATGACTGAAGCTAGTTTATGATTAAGGGTGGTGTATCACTGATAATAGCATATAACTGAGGATGGTATATGACTAAGAGTAGCATATGACTGAGGATGGTCTATGAATAAGAGTAGCATATGACTGAAGCGATGTATGACTGAGGACGGTGTATGTCTGAGGATGGTGTATGACTGAGGATGGTCGCAGCGAACTGTACAAATATGCTGAGTGAATGCTCTCCTTTGGTTCCAGCCCTCAGAACAACTGATGGCATGTATAGCTCTGTGTATGGCATGCATACCTTGATGGCATGAATACCTAAATGGCATGTATACCTTGATGGCATGTATAGCACTGTGTTCAAAGATTGCCACAATAGCACACGGTCAGTATCAGTTCTCACCGTATCTCAGGGTGACCCGAATACAGTACTATGAGTTTTTGAGGTATTACATCCTGAAGGTGCATCGCCAGACCAGAACGGGAAAGCCAAACGGGAAAAAAAGTGTCTGAAAAACAAAATTGAAAGAAAACAACACGATATCTGACATGACCAACAGGCAATCGGAGGCCATGTATCGCAAATCAACAGATGACAAACCACGAAGCTAAACACCAATTTTAGAGAATACCATATACTGTTAGAATTTTAAGTGTTAATTATCAACTACAATGTTAATTTATCCAAAGCTCGCTCAGGATGAGAATACTGTGGAGATTATGTTCTCAAGACTAACAGTGACCCCCAAGACAGTTTGTGCTGATCCGCCTAGTCCGGAAGGCTGATGTAGATCAACGCCCCAGGTCTGACTTACACTCACTGCATGGGCTCCTCCTGAGGCGTAACTAGGTCAGTCCTAAAGCTTAAAAAGCTTTACTGCTCCGAGCTAATTGGTTCCAACATCATCTGCTTGCTGTGCCCTACCGCATGGTGCCGATGATTCTTGTGCCTAATACTAGTTAGAATCGCTTTCTTTTCGTCATTAATTGTACTGCACCTGTACTTTGGATGTGACAAAACAAAACCAGTTACTCTTGAAATAGCATGATGGCCGTGTCTCCGGATCCTTTAGAGTGAAAGTTTTTGTTGCTGGCCTGTAGTCAAGGAAATTGTGATAAGTGATGGTGATAGTGATAAGATCCGTTCCCTCTCACACACTGTCTTTCTCACCCTCTCACACACTGTCTTTCTCACCGTTGGAACATGTCCACTCCTCACTGTCCTTGTTCTTTACATAGCTGTCCTCTTTATCAGGCAGATTGACCTCTTCCCGTTAACTCTTGCAGTGTTCTCATCTCGAAGTGTTCACTTCATGATCTTTTGTGGTTAAAACCAGATATCCTTGATGTGCGTGATATAGGTTAATTGTGTGATTTCGCATTTCGCTTAATTTTAAATCCAGTCGCTTGAGTTAGGGAGTCTGGGAACTGGTTTCAGTTTGTTTGGTTAAAATCTTCTGTCACAGGCTTTTGTTGTTCCAGAGCTGTTTACTTCCATCTTCTAACATGGCCAAAGAAATGTCGTTTGTCTTATAGTTGTTACTTTGTCTGTTCACCAGCGATATTCTCATGCAAAGGGTTAAACGTTTCTACATCATTTCCTCTCCGCCATTTTGCTTTACCCCTCCCCCTCATTTCGCGGAAACCTGGGGTATATAAGTAAGTTATTTGTTCCCACCTGCAGGCGGTGAACGCCCGCCATCGGTGGGATGTCTCCTATGGAATGCCATCCTCGACGTGCCATGGGTGACATCTCTTCTCTCTCTACTTGCTTCTGTCTTCTGTCCCACTCTCTTTCCTCTCTTCTTCTTGACATGTAAACGTATCTTACCGTGTTTGACACAATATTCCCGTAATCTTGCTGATGTGTTGTTATACCCCAACACAGACAAACAAACAAACAAACAAACAATGTTGTTTATGTACTGTGTTAACTCTAAAAGTGCCGATAAGAATGGCTGGAATGGCAATGGTTCTATGGAGACATATTTCTTTTTAAGAGATGGCAGTTTTGCGATACAGAGTGACATGAAATGAATGCGATGGTGCTGGACTGTGCGGGATTCCAAGGCGAAATGCGATGAGCGGATCTTTGACAATAGTGATCTCTTTGACACTTGTCGTGTTACTGACTTATGTACCAAAGCTTGCTATCATTTGCCGTCAGAGGCCATAGGGAGCCAGGGAAGCCACCACTCGATCAGTCAGTCAGACCATCTGTGTTCGCTCCAACACCCGGCCATGGGGAAAATGTAATGATCTGTGGTAAACTTGGGCTTTTCTGGATACCATTACCTCTATTAAGACAGTGAAACCTGCCACCTACAGTGGGGAAAACCATAGAGTGAAAGCAGCTTCAAAATGGTCCACCTGGACTGTCTTGTTTACATCTGTTGATAAAAGAGAAAGGGATAAAATAGGAGATAAGGAAAATTAGGTCATCACTCATGTCTGAGTGAAACTGGGCGGTCTTGAAATTTATGGACGTTGGACAAGGTGGGAAAAGAGGAGGGGGGATGAGGTATTCCCTCCCTTTGTTAACCATGTGAGACCCAGAATAGTCTTTGAAACAAAAGTTTAATGATTGCACAGTTCCAAAGTAAGATATGTGATTTCTATACCTTTGTTATGAGATCTGTCTGCCTGTTGGTCTGCATTCAAAATCTGGGCTGTACAATTACTTTCTCTTACAGAAAGTTGTGATCCTTTGTTCATTGTTTACACCATCTCCTTCAACATTTCATTGTGAATCATAAAGTTGACAGTTTGACATAAGATAAAAATACGATAAAATAAAAACGTCCTGGGATGGAAAGAAAGGAAAATATCAATGTAAATAATGTCAAATGTCACAGTGTAAACATGTAAACAACAGACAAATGGCCATGATCCTCTCTCAGACGTTCTGATAGAAAACTCACACGATATTCTGAGATTTCCGTCTCTTGAGGTCACCCCCAAAAGTCTACAGGCTATAATGTCAGTGTAGAACTGTGGAGAATAAGGGCTTTCTCAGAGTTCTGTGTAAGGTGTAAATGTGTGAAGTGTGGTCATATACAGCACAGTTAGAGATTGAGAGCGAAGTGCTGCAGCGCTGCTTACTGGTATGAAATCCTTCTCCTATCAACCTCAGAGCAGCTCCGGAATCTCTTCCGCTGATAATGTACGGTCTGTGTGCGGCAATAAAATTACAATCTCCCTCATTCGCACGTGAGAATTACCATGCTAACGTACACCAGTGTAAGAAATCTGGGTCAAGTATTGGTCCTGTGGTTCTTTTTAGAGTCTGAAGACAATGAAATGAGTGAAATATTATGAAAGGTGGAAAGCATTTCCATAGTTCCAGCAGTGCCAGATGTAGCTGAGACCTAATGGCGCAATCACATCTTTTTGTTGAACTCAGCATCTGCCTCCTCCTGTCTTCTTCAGTTGTGGTCAGAAGTGACCGATGTGGGGATGTCGAACATTTACAAGTGTCCAGAAAATGATCGGTCTGGGTCCAACAATCTGTGTCTTTTTTTCTTTTTTTTTTTTGTAATTGGTACTCCTGGTTTTAAAATGACAGAATTTACAAACACGATATTCAAGCTAATTATTAATCATATTTGTGGACAAAATTAAGTGTTAAATGTGTGTGATCGAGAAATGGAGACGTTGGTCAGAGACAAGGAGTGGTCTTGCCTTACCTCCCTTTCAAATCTCGTCAGAGACCAGGCTGAGCATGCCCCAACCCTAACCATGAGACGGACAATGAAACATGAGATTTTGAGACGTTGACAGGGTAGAACGTCACTGGACGAATGAAATAATTACTAGATAATCCAAGACTGTGGCTGCCGAGACTTTGGTTTTGCTTTGCGTCAACGACAGCAGGAAGTTCATTGTCCAAGATTTCGACCATCTGGAAGAGTTTGATTGATTGATTGATTGATAGATTGATTGATTGATTGATTGATTGATTGATTGATTGAAACGTTTAGCCGGTGGAGGACTTTAGGATACCATTTACTGCTGTCTTGTGTTAGGGGAATAAAAAAGAGTGAGAGGCTCCAATAATTAGCTGCAATGCCAGGACGAAATGTCATGAGAGAGTGGAGGGAGGGAAAAGATTAAGAAAAAAAAAAGGGGGGGGGGTAGCGCATTTGATACACACATAGAATGATGTGGAATTAGATTGGAGTCAGAGGAAAGAGAGAGAGAGAGAGAAGGGAAAAAGAGGGTGTGAGAAGCGGGGGCTACAGAACAGGAAAAAAATGGTTGAGGCCTGTATGTGAATATAATCATGACGGATGTTGTTTGATGAGCTTGGCGATCACGGGTCCTCTCAACAACTGGCCTGCTCACATTGTTGTTGTCGTGTCAGCCATAGTGTCTCTTCTGAAACAGGCAGTTAGATAGTCAGACCGACAGAAACAGCTGGCTTCTTTAGCTATAGTGAAAAAGACAAACAGACAGAGAGACAGACTAGATGGACGTAAAGACAGGCAGAAAGACAGACTACACAGGCAGAGAGACAGAGACACACTGTCAGAGAAATAAAGAGATAGACCCTACCTAATTTGACAGACCCTGCCATACACACATCCTCACAGATAACAGCAAAGCGTTTGTTTTAATTTTGTCTTAGATATTGTGTAGTATGGGCTGTCTTGTCACTTCAGTCATTTTGAAAACAACAACAACAACAAGCGCGACAAGAACAGCGAGAACAACAACAAAAGTAAATAAATAGAAGTACAGAATTAGGAACTTGCAAAGTTTTTCTCACCGATCAGATTTTTTTTTTCTGTCAGTCTCAAGCTCAGGAAAAATGAAAGGACATGTAGATTATTCAGCCGACAAAATCAGACTATCAGTGCTAAACTGCCAGTGGAGTTTCTATATCGGTGCAAAGATTGTCTAATAGCCGCCGTAACTGCCAGCAGGGGAGACGATCATTGCCGGGGCAAACATAGCTGACATTTCAGCAAGGACAGGTTTGACGCTGCGACAAAATGCCGTTTCGTATCAGAGCTGAGTGACTTTGTCACCGCTGTGGATGTAACTTTCTGTGTGTCAAGAGACACTTCGTCCTCAGTTACTGCATTTTGTCCACTGTCTGTCAACAAAGACAGACGAGCAAACAGACAGATAGATAGACAGACAGAGACAGAATAACAGACGAGTAAATAGAGGTTTAGATGGATGCACTGGATGGATGAATGAATGGATAGGCGAATGGACGGATGGATGGACTAATAGATGGATAGATGGATGAATGCACGTACGGATAAATCTATGAAATGGTTGATGGATTAATGTAAGGATTAATGGATGGATGGATAGATGGATGGATGGATAGATGGATGGATGGAATGTTTGACGCATTAGTGGATGGATGGATGGATGGATGGGTGAATAGATGGATAGATGGATGGATCAATGGATAGATAGGTTAGTTGATGGAAGAATCCATAGGTGATGGACAGATGGACGAAGGAACAGACGGACCGCTGAAGATTGACAAAGAGACAGACGCGTATCGTTACATTTCCAAGAAATTACCAAGACCCTATTCGACATTACCTGGAGGTAGATCTTTCTAGGAAACCCCGGTTTTGTCCAAGTATGTCATAGATAGGCTGAGGTCGATACAGTGGCTTCAGACATTGCACAAGATTTCATGCTAACCTGACCTAGCTTGCAGCAACGGTCTGAGTGTTCCGACAGTGTAGGATGGTCATTGAACCTCCAGGGACGGGTAGATCCAAAGCTCCACCTACAGGCCTGGAAATATCAATGTTCAAAGAAAATGTTTCCTGTTAAATAAATGCTGATAATAGTGTAGCAAATTTCTTTCTCTCCTTGCGCACTTAATAAGGGATATTTTTGTTTCCTAAGCCGAGGTAGGTGCCAGTTGGAAGAGCAAATATCAGGATTGTAAGTCTATAGATCTGTCAAATACCTCTATTGGATTTGTTCCTGGCTCTGTATCGTACAGAAGTATTTTGTATGGATCGATCATGTTGGAAATTCCGGGCAATCTAGGGAAACGATTCCATCAAGTGATGGCGAAATCTGAGCATCCATGTTCTAAGAACTTCATACTGGAAATGCCATAAATGATTAAGCTTGGATAATACAAATACTTAGCAAAAGTTACCAAAATCCATGAAAAAAAAAAAAAGAGTGATGGAAATTTGGTACCGTCGTCAAAAAATGTTTTATCGACCATAGATTCTTGGGGGGAAATTAATGTCCTACCAGAATAAAATTGGTCTCCACTCCAAAATAAAGTTCACATTCCACAAAACGATCTCTGTGACTTTCATCCAAATAAGGGCGAGGCTACACGCCCACCAATCCATACATCCATCCTTTCATTTGTCCATCCGTCCATCCAGTCATCCGTCCATTCATTCATTCATCCATCGTCCATCCATCCATCCATCCATCCATTCATCCATCCCATCCATCGATCCATTCAATACAGTTTCCTAATGTCAAAATTGAAAGAAGCAACGGATAGTTTCTTACATTTTTAATAAGGCCTGTCGTACTGGTTTTATAACAGACTTGGATGTTGATGGCACCTAGCCTGCTCTTTCCTGTCCGATTAATTATGCTCATTGGAGTCCAATTTTGTCTTTTTTTTTTTTTCCTGCTCTTTCTGAAATGTCTTCTCCCTCTCTCCCATGTCATTTTTGCAGACTTCTTCACATGGACGATTCCAACAGATTTAGGACTTTGATGGTATTGTGACATACATTGAATGGAAACTCGATAGATGGACTTGTTTTAGGAAAGTTCTCGCTGTAAAATGAAAAAAATTGTTTCTTTCATGCAAAACAAATGAGGGGATCTAGAATCTAGAAGTTTGCACTGTCTTAGAATGAGATCAGACTAGAGTGTGAGCAGCAGGTCAGGTGTACCGATGGTGACATAGCTTGAAACAGTCTATGCCATGCTAGCAGTGCATGGAAACCCGGCATTAAGATCACAATATCAGCTGTTTGACCTTTCTGGGATGAGTTTGGACTATTACGGCGACATGGAACTCGAAATTTATTGATCTCTCACTGGCTGAGAGAAGATAATATTTGCCATGGACAGTGATGGCGCCTACCCTTTGTATGATTAAAGATGGGCGAGTTCACATACGTGCAATGGTTACTCTCAAGTAACATTTCAATAAAGAATAATGTCAGTCATATGGTAAACGCCAGATTGTGTCAGTGGAAAGGAAAAAAAAAAAAAGTCTGCTATGACTAAGTGCGTTCATTTTAACAGCAAAGGTGGCAGCAAAATTATGCTCCAGTAACTCTAAGACTACAGAAACATTATGGTCTGCAAACAGAAAAATAATCATATTGTATTAATATTAATAAATGAATAGTATGTAGAAATGAATGAGTTAATGAAAGAATACAGAAAGAAAGAAAGCACGAAAGAAATCAAGAAAATGTATCATAGACAAAATAACTGGTTAATTAAAAAAAACAAAAAAACGAAACAATCTGTTTACATACTCGTTAAGCGAAACTGTAGGGCACCACATTATGAGACTGCGAATTGGCAATGTTGCCGTTGATCAGATGTATGCAGGAAATTACAGCAGGAGAAGAAGGTGGGCCGTTTTGCCCATGTCAAGATTCAGAGCGCAAGCAAGCAGGCATTGATTTTCTCTTGTATGCAGTAATCTCCCTTCTTGCTTCCCGAGTGGGATTTTGTGTGTCCGTTGGGCGATCGACATTCTGGCAACGTTCTACACAATCCGTGACACGGTAATCTTTCTCTCTCCCTCTAATCCACAATATCATTCTGTTGTTGATTTTAGACTCTATTTTGCAGTCGGAAAAGAAAGCAGCCACACACACATACACAAACAAAACAAAACAGAGGCAATTATTGTCTTGATCTCTTCTTTGTGGCTTGATCTTTTCTTCCTCTTCAATCTCGTTTTTTTTTAATTCGTTTTTTGTACTGGTTTGTTTTTGTTTTTGATTGTTGATTTTTCTGCTCCAGCTTTAGAATTTTACATTTATTTCTTCCATTTATTCCTGTTCCAAACATGTAGAGAAAAACAGAAACCAAGCGCTGGCTGAACAGAAATCACAATGTCCTGTAGAACTAACTTTCTCCTTTCTCTTCATTAGTTTTTCTTCCTTTTTTGTTTGTTTGTTTGTCTGGTTTTTGTTTTGTTTTGTTTTGTTTTTTTGGTGTTCCGCCACCGCTTTCTTTCACATTTTGTCTCTGTCACTTTTCTTCTTGTCTGTCTGTCTGTCTTCCTGCATCTTTCATTTAGTTTCATCTATCTGTGTATATGAGCTATGATATAGTTTTTCTCTTGCAGTCTACTTGCCTAATTCTCCAAACGTCTCCATGTCACAGCCTCCACCTCGCCCCCCTCCCCAATCTTTTAGCAAAAGTTGCTCGTCATTCAACTGTTCCATCTTCCCATCTATCATTTTTCTTTTTACTGAGCATCGACCTTTCTGCTCTTTCATCCGTCTATCCATCCATCCATCCATCCATCCATCCGTCTATCCATCCATCCATCCATCCGTCTATCCATCCATCCATCCATCCATCTGTCCATCCACCCATCTGTCCATCCACCAATCCAGCCATCCATTCATCCACCCATCTGTCCATCCATCCATCCATCCATCCATCATCTGTCCATCCATTCATCTGTCCATGTGTCCATCCATCCATCTGTCCATCCGTCCATACATATACATTCTATCATCTATCCATCACCCATCTTCCATCCATCCGTCCGTTCATCTTTCTGTCCATCCGGCCGACCATTCATCCAACGGGCCAATGACGTCCGTTCCTCCCGGTACTAAATAAGCAGAGACATTCCTTACTCAGTGGCAAGCTAAGTTCCACAGCACCAAAAATCAGTAGTGGATTTGACACACTGTCAATAAAAACAAAGAAAGGAATTTTGCAATCCTCCACTTCACCTCTGACCATTACCTTTACTGGCTATATACGCCTACAAATTTGCTACGATCGCTTACCTCCGTCTCCTCCTCCACCCCCTCTCCCCCAATCCTCGCCACTTTTTTAAGATTTTTTTTTTATTTTCCTCCTGTCTTTTTTTTTTTTTTTAGTTTCCTAATGTCTGAAAAGAAGGAAAACCATGTGTAAAACTCT
>JBCAUA010008609.1:0-13251 GCA_038406235.1 Peronia verruculata | reverse complement strand
AAAAGAAATATTTTGGTATCATAGTCGGAAAATAGTGAAAAACGGTAAAAAAACGGCTGTGACTTGAACTCACCTGGCACGACTTGCGACTTATTTGCCCTGGCGCAAGACAAATGTTTTATTCTTATCGTAATAATTTATTGTTTATTTGTTTCTTTTCTTCTCTACATCCTTGTTCAATGTGGTTTTTGTCTAGCAAAGGGAAGTAATAGGATTGGTCAGTACATCTCCCATTTAATTCTGAGTCAAGGATCTGACTCATTACAGCTGGCCACATGATATGTAAGGGGGAGGGAGGGTTTGAAGAAGGTTGGGGAGGTGAGGGGGGGGGGGAGGGAGTATGTAAGTACGTGTACATATATTATGTGAAAGTTGCCTTTGTTTGTCCATGTCACAGTATGACTTTATCCAAATTTGAAGAGTTTGATGCGATGTTTGTTTATCAACCATTTTCTGAACCTCTCTCTCTCTCTCTCTCTCTCTCTGTGTGTATGTGTGTGCGTGTTAGTGTGTGTGTGCGTGTTTGTGTATGTGCGTGTGTGTGTGTGTCCGTGTGTGTGTGCGTGCGTGTGTGTCTGTGTATGTGTGTGTGCGTCTGTGTGTGTGTGTGTGTGTGTGTGTGTGTGTGTGTGTGTGTGTGTGTGTGTTTTTAATCATTTGAGTGGGACAGAAAATTTTTCCGTTAAAATGTTGGGTAAACTTCAAATGCCCAACAGGCATTAATTTTGTAGACATATATACTTTCAAGGAAGCTGAGAATTTTCGACACTGTCTCCTTTGTGTCTGTCAAGTGATAATACATTGTAAGACATTTAGTACAGTCTGTGTGTATGGGAATATGTGCTTTGTCATTTTAAATGTTGATATTGTTATGATTATCATTACCATTACTATCATTTTGTCAAGTTGACTACAAGTCTGTAGTAATGCATTCACTTCAAGCTTGAGACCTGGTACACGCCGAGAATAGGTTATTTGCTCCCACCTGCAGGTGGTGAAAGCCTGCCATTGATGAGATGTCTCTCATGGAATGCCATCCTCAACTTTCCAGGGGTGACGTCTTTTCTCTCTCTCCTTGCTCCTGTCCTCTCTTCTTCTTGACGTGTAAACGTATCTTAGTTCTTACTGTGTTTGACACAGTATAACTGTTATTGTGCTGGTGTGCTCTTCAAACCCAACACAGATAAGTAAACAAGAACACTTTGGCCCACACTACACACTCTCACATTCCTGTTTGTGTCTCACTCAACCTTGTCCTGTAGGCAACAGAGGATCTGGGCATTACACCGTACACTGTGACATTACATCTGACAGTTTATAGTCAAGTTATTGTTTTATACATGTACATCGCATTCAACATTTTATAACTGTCCATTACATCTGACAGTTTGTAGTTAAGTTATGCATTACATTCAACAGTTTATATTACATCTGACAGTTTGTAGTTAAGTTATGCATTACATTCAACAGTTTATAATCGTACATTACATCTGACAGTTTATAGATACAGTAGTTATTGTTATTCATGTACATCGCATTCAACAGTTTATAACTGTCCATTACATCTGACAGTTTATAGTCAAGTTATGCATTGCATTCAGCAGTTTATATCTGTACATCACATCCAGCATTTTATATCTGCTCAGGATAGTTACATCCAGCAGTTTATAACAGTAGTACATGTACAGTCACAGCTGATTCCACCACAATGTAATCATATTACATCCAACAATTTATGTACCCAGATGGCACACTCTCATCTATGTTTCATATCAGATGTACATGTCAGATAAGAGGACTTTTGCAGGGGGGGAGGGGGGGGGGGCTGTGCTTGCACTAAGACCTAAGATTGAGTCGGTGTGTTAGCAGCCTAAGGCCCACAAATGTGTCATGTTTTAGAATTCACCAGTCAGGCTCCAGATTATAGGCAGGACTTGTGTGAGACTGGACATTTCTGTGCAATATTCATGATGGGGATTATTTTTGCTTACTCGGTTATCTCCCTTGGTCAGATACAGGCTTGGTTGTCACCATCAGTTTACGTGATAACTTTCAGTCCTAAGACTGGGGCAAAATTATCGTGGCCTGTTTGAAACGGCTGTTGAAAGAGGAGCGTGGTAAAGAAATAAAAAAGTTTA
Source organism: Peronia verruculata (assembly GCA_038406235.1). NCBI lineage: Eukaryota > Metazoa > Mollusca > Gastropoda > Systellommatophora > Onchidiidae > Peronia > Peronia verruculata. Next base: position 11,113 of record JBCAUA010008609.1, on the reverse strand, counting down.
CTGTGCTTCCCTCCGTTTATTTGAAACGCTAGTCAGGGATTTGACAAAATTATTATGAGAAACTGAAGGAAAACATTTTTCAAAATGCTGCGAGTCTTTTTAAAAAAAAAATGTTAAATTTCATGCTGTTTCGAAAGAACTGATTTGTTTCTGGACTAAGTTTTTCCTGCCAGATGCTCGTGTTTGGTAAAGGGAGGTAACTGGGCTTGTGGGAAACGGTCCCCATTCACACCCGTATACATGTATATGTATATAGACTGTATGTACATGTATAGTGTATGTGTTACTTGAACCAGACTGAATTGAATGTTATATAGACAAGGGATTGTACAACAAGAGTATGATGAGTGAGTCATTCCTTGAGCAGATTAGCACCTGGAGACTTCTAGTAGTTAATGTCCAGGCAGACTTTTCCTCCCCCTTCTCTCTCTCTCTCTCCCTCTGTTTCTCTTACAAACTTCTCTCTCTCTTTCTATATACATGTAGTATAGACAAGGCTAAGCCAGGTGTACGAAGTGTATGGTGGAAATGTAATGTATACAATCCTGTCTCGAACCCCAGTATGTGTAAAATGTGTATATAAATCTATGTAATCTGTGACTGACATTGACCACCGCAGTGAATTTTATTGTGCACAAATATTGGATGATTTATGAGTTATGACGTATACACGTTGGACTCTGATCTTTATGCCATTTTATTTTCAGTGTTGACTGCATATCAGAATTGGTGTTCAGTTTTTTTTTCTTTGTTTGTATTTAGTACATTTGATTTTATGAGTAAGTTTTAGAGAATTTTATGTGAATATCCTGCATTTTCTTAGCATTTTCTTCTTCTGTTGTTATATGTATTGCTTTTGTTTGCTAATTCATGTAAAGGTTTATTTGCAGATATGTAGTTTCATGTCTCTTAATGCAGAACTTATTCCTATTTTTCTCTCCTTGGTCATCTGATGTGATTTATCAGTAACTTAGTTGATGAACTTTCATTTCTGGCCTGCTGAGTTTCGATCACCATTTTTTTTTTGTTTTTTGTTTTGTTTTAATTCTAGTTAATATTTTGTTTTTATTTTTGCTGCTGTTGTTGACAATGTCCAGAATGAGAAACGCTGTACCTGACGTCTTCGTTGATTCTAGGGTTTTGTGATTGATTGGTCAGTTAGCTGTTTGTACTTGTGTTTGTGCCACAGCCTGTATGTGTTATGTGAAATAATTCCGTCTAGTCTGCATGACATTTCGGCACACATTGCGAGCACATGAGATCATGACATGTTATATGAAATTATCAATAAATTATCAATTAAGATACAGAGCCAGTTGCTTGGTGATTTGTTTCCATGTCCCAGACATGTTGAAAATGATACTTCGCGATAGGTAATACATTTATTTAAATTGCCTTTGAAATGTGCATTCTTGTCATTTGAAAATCATTCAGACCAGAAGTATTCAGTATGATAATGGAAGTCTGTCGTCACAAGTTGTATATGACGAGGGAATATTCTTGTTGAAACTATCACATACACACATGGATGTCAGTATTCATTGGTATAGATATGAAGGGCATTTCTGATCCAGCTTTGCAGTCCCGTAAAATACTTCCAACGAAGTTTCATTTCCTGACATAACTACTTTGTACTTGACAGGTCAACCAAAGATTTGTGAGCTATATAGGAAGTTTTCAACTAGTACAGATGTCGTGTCACTTATGTTGGCACGCAAATAAACTACAGACAAACTAATGACAAGTAAAACAGACACAAAACATTTTTCAACTTGACAATATGTGTGAGTTTGCATGAAAGCAATCACTGACAGAGTCGAGTTCATGAGTGTCACAACTTTTATTGCAATACAAAAATGAAGAACCATCAGATAAGCAAGGAGGTAAACATAACTCTCAGCATGAAACCATTTGTCTCTCGCAAATATCAGAAACATAAAAATGAGAATTTAAAAAAAAAAAAAATTAAAAACAAAACGAAAAACATGAAGCTTCGATCTAACATCAGAGCAGCTCGTGTTTCTTTTCCTAAATCTTCATGCTCAATACATTTAATTCACCACAGTCTGTTGAAGTAGCGAGATATTCTATTTTCCGTGTCAATGGTCAAGATACCAAAGCTATTCTCAAGTCAAACAGCCCATGGCACAGTGTCTCTATCTGTCCTTGCACACTTCATCACTGACACTATACTCAAGTTGTAGCAACAACAACATTTCCCGTAACTCAAGGACTGCACTGCAGAGTGTTGCTGTAATCATTTCTCATTCAAAACATATTTCCAACACTGTGTCATGGTTAGCAGCCACACTGGTGACATGGAGCCAGACACAGCAAATCACTAAATGACCACACCCACTTACATGTACAGGTATAGATCTTTGATCAGGGGCATTTACTCATAAACAGTTTTCTAAATTCTAATAAACATTTTCCCACATAAAAGTGATGTGCTTTGAATATATGATCTGTGAGCACAAGAAAAGAGCTCATGTTCTCATTGACTGTCTGCTCAGCGAGATGACACCAAGAATACGAGATGCCAGACGATGAAATCAGGCTCTCGTCAGATTTTGAGCATATGGAGTTATTGGTATCACTATGAAGATTATTCATTTCCAGTTCTGTGTGTGAAAAAATAATTGTTCTATCTTAGAAGCTGAGATATTCGCAGATAAAGATGATTGGGGTGACCTGTTGCTGCAGCTGAATTTATCGAGAAAATGGCCAATCACTTTTGTAAATCCTTATTAATCCTTGTTAGGCCATGCCACCCAATTACAATTTTAGGGCTTTTATTCAGTCTATTTCAGTACATTGAACGCTGAAATGCATTTTCAGATTGATATAGAAGGGTTTGATGAAGAAAAAAAAAAATGCCTTAAAATTTCGTTCACTGTTGAAAAACATGTATTTTCTCCAGTCAGCTCAGTTTGACAAGCGTCCGATTTCATTGTGTCGTTTCTCAAATAATTTTCTACTCTCTATTTTCTATCCAAGAGAGTAATTCTCAAGATAGGGTGTTTAAAACATTGGCCACTTGATTACTATGAGAATTTCTCTACATAATAAATACCTTTGATTCTGTAAGCCGCTTGGCAATAGTTCTTCTCATATTAGTCAGTGGTATGTCTACATACTTGGCCCCCGGAGCTGGTGCAGGAGTAGGTGGGGCTTCAGCTGCTGAAGGCTTGGGCTTTGCTGGTTCAGGGGCAGCCTGGGCCACTTTGCTGAGATTTTTTGCTTTAATGTAGTCTAAAACATCCCTGCAAATCATATAACAATATACATTTAACATTACCAACTCATCCACAACTCATACATTAATGGTTTGTCAACATTGTCTTGGGAAGAAATGAAACTTAAGACTGATGAGTATCCCTATGAAATGATTCCCACTCTTTTAAAGTTCAGAAAATAAAACTGCAGATATGGTTCAAATTGAAAACCAAGTTTAAATAAGATTTTATGTTTCCCACATTTAAACACAAATTATGTCCTGCAGACAAGTATGGTAGAAAGAAATAATCATGAAAATGGATGTTCATACATATATATTCTCTCACTAACAGCACTTAAACTATAGTATTCCTGATATAGTATTAAACGGCAACCCAATCTCTCCTTCATATTACATTACTCCCCCAAAATAAAATATGGTCAATATCTTGTTTGCTGGAGCTCTTGACAATGTCAAACTCAAGTTACACAGGCTGAATGTGCTAAAACAAAGGACTTACCCCTTCAATAACACACCAGATGGACCTGTAGCGGGAACTGATGAAGCACTGACATTATATTCTTGAAGAAGTTTTTTCACTGAAGGACCCATCAACTGGCTTGAAGAGAAAAAAAAAGGATACCATAGCACTTGATATGGACAGACTGATCTTGCTTAAAATATGGAACCAGCTCATTAATCTTCTAAAGCACACGTAAAAGGAATAGGTTCAAAAATTCAGTTTTACATAGGCCATAAAAATTCAAGCACTCTAATTCAATTGGACTGCTTTCATAATTTTATTTCACATATACTTTCAATGGAAGCACATAACTGGGGCTGGAGAGTAATTATATTCTCAGACTAAACAGCAACTACTAGAAAAAAGTGACCCAGTGAAAACAATGTTTGTTTCTTCAATATGAAGAACACCAGAATGTTTCTCCATGTGCAACTTTTTCATGCTTCATTTTTGCTCTGAATCCATTACTACAGATCCTCAATAACTCATGTGTAATCCTGAGGTTCAGTATGATGGAAGATTCACTGCATACCTATGTTCCCCTGCCGCTGCTGCTGCTGGTTGAGTAGGTGCTGCTTCAGCTGACTTTGCAGCCACTGGTTTCTGAGCTGCTGGGGCACCAGCACCAGCTGGCACCTCCACATTCTGCCAGTCATCCCCTTCCTCTACTATCAAGGCTATCAGGCTGCCAACAGCTACATCCTTTGTATTCTCTGGAGCCTTTACATCAAATAATTGAAAGTTGACTCTTATTACACGTATACTTAACTACATATCCATGGTTGTCATCATACAACTGCTTATGAACAAAATATCTCAAGAGGCAGCTTTTAATAAATATGAAACAAGAGTATTCATACTATCTTTTTTTTTTTTTTGGCAATGAAAGTAAGATGGTGTAACTCCATTTAGAGATGCATTTATCTTTAGTAAAAATGGTTTTGTTTAGCAAAGATTGATAAAAAAAGGATTCAAGATGACATAAGCAGGCAGCAAAATTTTAAAGCTGTATTTTGGTACTGAAAAAAATAATAATTTTCAACATAGACATATATGTAAAACTTACTTATTCAGCTGAACAAAATTGAACTTACAATAATCTTTGCCAGTATTCCTTCTTCCTCAGTATCCATTGAGATTACTGCTTTGTCTGTTTCTATATCACAAAGTACATCACCTGGTGAAATTGCATCTCCTATACAAAGAAAATGAAAACAGCAAAATGAATTTACAAATGATTTTAGAAATAGTTACCCGTACACATTATGTCACAGTGTCTATCATTTAAATTTCCTGAAATAAAGCAGTTGCAGAAATCTCCCATTACCATTTGTCAATCCTTAAATACTATAGACTCTATGATTACAACTTTAAAGCAAACCAGAAAAGCTCAGTTTTCCAAATGATCATTGGTTTTTACAACATTAAACTTTTTAAAAAAGATAGAAAGAAAAAGAATTTTAGACAACAAAGCAACAGAAATTTGCATTTGTTGTTAATAGCACATATAATTATAATAAGCTTAATCTGTCTCATTGCTATACAGATCTTTGCCAAGACATGACAAGTTCTTGCAATTTACATATTCATCATTTTCTGTGCTATCATGATCTGTCCCTTGCGTTGTGGGTGTTGATACTACAAATAACTTAGCCACTCCTTAAGTCTGCCGCAAATAGCTGTGATCTGTGAAAAATGCGGCCACTTGATCTTAGAGAAATAAGAACGGTATAGTCAATCACTAGACCAGTTGCTACAATTGCTGTAATCCAGAGTGCCATGACTGATTCTGCATAAGTTACATTGTTAAACTCTGCCAATCACACCCATTTGCTGACAAGTAGGTTGTTCATGTGTGCACCAGTCCATTATCACCCACAATGTCTTCAATTAGTCAATGACAGATTTTGTTGTCTCTCATCTGGATTTAGATCTATTTACACAAAGGCAGTCTGAGCTTTTAGTGTCCGGTCCAGACATTAGTCCTCATTTTATGCATCCTCTCTGCTATAGTCCACATCGCCCACTGCAATCCCACAACTTTATAAGTTTCTGCTGTAGATCCAACATAGAATATTTCAGGCCACCACTGAATGGCATTCTACTTGTTCTAATGCATGTGGTGATGCAGAAATACTGCATCGGACATATGTTTGATTTACTTTACTAAAGGCCATCTGTTTAGTTTTCTTTACCTATACTTACACCATCAACACCACAAACTGACGCTCACAAGTTGCCCTATAATATTTTGCACCATGTGCATCTTTTCTTCTTACATGACGTGAAGTTGAAAAGATGGAGCCTTGGTCATTCTTAGACTAGCTTATAATGTAAAATTTGATCTAGTGAATATCCATGGCTGCAATTGCATCACAGGCTGTCCTATTCATGGACTATTCTGTCATACAATTATATTACTGAGTTTGACTACTGGGACAATCAATGGCAGATTTGTCCTGTCATCAGTCTTGAATCGTTCAGTCAGATAAGAAAGCATGGCAATTTATGGTACCAATTCAAATCCCATGTATACAAATTCATGGAGGACTACATGAAAAAATGCAGAAGTAGTTTGTACACTGTGGACATATATTTTCCACTATTTTTCTCTTTTTTTGTGTTGTGCAAAATATACAAAAGCTAAAAACTGTCTCTTATTAATAATTAATATGAAAAGAATCATGAAGAAAACAGATGTAGAAATGATAAAGTAATGATAATATATGATGTAAGTTCAAATGAGTACACATGCTGATATTCCTAGGAGCTGAGGTCTACTAGTACAGTCGAGTCTGCTCAATTTGAATTTGCTAGGACCACCCTAATGGGTTCAATTAAAGAGGGTCTGACTTCCAGTTCTAACAACGTGGAAAAGACAAAAGCCAGTCTTTACCATTGTGGCAGCCCTGACCAATTCAACAAGTTTTTAAAAGAAAATTTGCAGTGATAGCTTCTACGAATGTGAGAGGCATTTAAAAAGCGCAAAGAGGAACAAAAATCTATTGTTTTGTTTTTTATTCTAATCATTAGGATTTTGAATAATCAGAGTTCGATTTGGTTGGACTCAACAGTACATTAATTCTAATTCTAAAGATGTATTTGCCAGTTATTTTTTTAAAATGACTAGATCTTTTTTTTTTTCTTTTCTGCAAGCTGCATTTTTGCCACATTTTTTTGCTTTTGCTGCCATAATTTCTTGTAGCATTTTTCTGAATTTCTGGTGGCATGTTTTGGCATTTTTTGACTGCAAAATGGCATTTTTCACATATCACAGAAATAAGGACTATAACTATATTCTTGTTTTCAAATCCTTCTCTTTGACCGTAATGACAAACAATAATCATTTGCCATTCATTCAGCTGCCAAGCATCGTATGTCAAGACAACTTAAAAATATGACCTTCACAAATCAAATATCATATATTCTCTTTTACTTTAACGGATCTTCTAAGCTATTTCTCTGCTTGGGTAGTACACATGACATAATGACAAAGAAATTAATGATCAAACTGCTGATAGAAGTAAAACTTCCAGGTAATACCTTCTTTCTTGTGCCACTTGACAATGTTGCCTTTTTCCATAGTGGGAGACAAAGATGGCATTGTCAAATCTGTGGTAGCTGTAATGACAATGAATGACAAAAAAGATGAAAAAATGTGAATTTCTATATTTATATAGTATAGAAAGAAATTCAACATTTAATTTTTTGTTCTCTTTCAAGCACCTAGGATTATACCAAAAAAAAAAAAAATGGGAAAGACTGGTCGCCGGAGGATAGAGAACTCCTCAGGTCTGCATTGAAGATTCCAGCCTTACTGCTGCTTTCTCTTAATTAGAGATGCATTTCAAATCCTTTCCTCATTCCTTGTCTAAAAAAATCAAAACCAGAATGTATTTGAATTCTAGATCTAGATTTAGAGAAGCACAGATCAGCACTCTATAATCTAGATCTCTAGATCTACTTTGAAAGATATCTGCTTTTTAATTCAAAACTTTTCATAGTTTAGATTCCAAGTAAATTCCAGAGATGTAAATTTAATATATTTTTGTCTTCTAAACACTATATCCCGATTTAAATCTGTATATATGCAGAGTCCAGTCTAGATCCAGACCTCGTGTTGACCTACCTGTTTTTGACCACTTAAGGCGGTTTTACGAAATCATCATTTTCATTATTGCGGTACAAGTGCTGCCATTGTTGTTTCCAATGTGGAAAGGACACAGAAACAGTTCTACTAAGAATAATATATGACCAAATGTTATAAAGCTTGTTGTAAAAAGGTAAAATTCCATGTCAACATGTAACCAAATTTGCCCCTATCCAACCACCCTTGCCTGAGTTCAACCACAACCTTGCCGCCGTTGTTCGACCAGTGTTTTTCAGCTGGTTGATCAATTTTTATTTGGTGTTGTTTGGGGTTTTTTTGCATGCTGCTGACTGTGATAAGTGAACATATCATGAATATGGATGACCAAACATTTTCATAAGTTTCATAAAACAGAATGCCAAAAAATGACCTCTAAGTTACGGTAAAAAATGCTGGATTTTCTCCACTAACGATCGATCAAGATCACTCTATCAATGATCAGAGCCTCTGTGGTCACTGACCTCATGCACACATAGACAAAAATGGATGCTCTAAAGAGATAAAAGGTTGGCAGATGCAAAAAAGTTATATATTTGCCAAATGAGCAAACGCAGGTGAATGTGATCAGGCTGGGGGCAGTGATCGGACACTGGTAGGTTGACTCTAGATCTCGATTTAGATTTTTAGTAGACTACTATTAGATTCTAAAGATACAGACTACTAGATCTAGATCTGGAGTCAACTCGTCCCTGTCCAAACCCTCACTGGGGTCAGACTACTTTGAAGTACTTTCGTTTACGATCACCAAATCATATGATCCGCTACAATCTCATTGATTAGTTCCCGGTATGCACAAGTCAACCCTATATGGCGTCTCTTTGAAGCATTCATTTTCACTTTCATTTCCTTGATCGACCATAATCTGCAGGAGTCGACACTCAGGTGAGGTCAACCACCATTTCTAATAACCCTTAGCAGGACAAAGGTCACGGCTAAGATTTTCTAGCCGTATTGTTGGCCGTTTATCATGGAAACCAGGGTATTCCCGAGCTTGAAAGCACGGGAAACCATCTTAACATGCCAGATTGGTCATCATCTGGTCATGCTGCGTGACAAAGGGGTGGTGGGACTTTGGTGGGATATTTTTCCCATCCAGTTCTTGTCCAACCACTCTTTATTACTGCTGCACATTAAACACACCATTCATTGCAAATTTCTATTCCAAAACCCTCTGTCATAAATTCTAACATATAATACTCATCATTCAAATAACTGACACTATACTTTCACCATACTACAACTATCTGACAATGTTTTTTTAAATTTTTTTCCTCTCGCTATTAATAGTATTTCACCCCATTTACTACGATCAGAAACTGATGATGCGAGAGAGAGTATCAAATACGTGCAGTCTCTTTGTTTATACCATACTGAATAATAATGCTGACATTCCTGACCACTTGACCCACTCAACAAGTTTTGTATTGACCAGCGATCAGGCTCTTGAGAGTACAACTGAGCTATAATTGCTATCAATGAAAGCTAAAGTAGTCTATGTAATTAGAAATATAAATTAGTAATTTATATCCTCAAGGGACCAGTTTTCGCCACCTTGTGTGTTTCTATGTTTACATGGTGTTTTTGTGATAGCGCATGCTTTTTTGTGATTTTTTTCCTTCTAAATCACTTGCTAAGGTAAGAAAACAACCATACCTGCAAAAAATGGCATTTTCACTATTACTTTTTCGTTTCTAATGAAACTGATCAGAAGAAGCTTAAAATGATGACATTTTTAATTATTTCATGGTGAAATCGCGAGTTGAAATGCAGCAGACAACAAACATCTAAAAATAGAAAGGAATTCTGCCCCAATAGTAGAGTCTCGATTAAGCCCATTGCCCAGAAATTTCGGGCATCTATTTCTAGAAGAGGGGCAAATGTCGAGCCGCACTCCCTTGCGCTCTATGATGGAGAAAAGCAAAAAGTTAGTTATTTCTATGGAACGGAGGGGTCTCTATGTAATATTAATTTTGGAAATACATATGTGCATTGATCTAGATCTAGTTTGACATCCCTCCCTTCCTCGTTATTTTCTGTCTCCCAGATTTTCTAGCTTGGCATTTGTAATAATAATTTTATCCTAGGCCAAAATTTGGATCTAGAACTTGATTCAGATTTAGACTATCTAGACTGGATCTAGACTGAGATTGATATCTAGACGTGGTGAGATCTAAACTCTTGATCGGTTGATGGACTTTATTTGTAAATCAGCAGATCAAGATCTAGATCTAAGGTACTTTAACATGAGCTCAGATTAGCCATAAAATATGAAATGAGAGTAATGAATTTGCACTATCGTTAGTTTTGCAATAGTGAGCATTTTCATAATAATCACGTTTGATTTCAGTTAAAATGCTTTTCAATTCTCCGACCATTGTGAGGTAAGCTTGTTTTGTTAGCTTCATGATAGCAGAGGTGGAGAAAGATGAGAGCAATACAATCAAGATACAGCAAACCTCTGCTCACACAAGTATGACTTAACTTACACAAGGCTTATTCAGCATACTCTTGTTCACAAGGCCTTAGATTAAGCTCACATTTTTTTTCTTTTAAATAAATTTTAGAACATACACTCGCCTATGAGCACACGAATTGTTGCCGATAGCTATACGTGCAATTGCATAGCCTTATTCACTCCATACATCTTTCTCGTTGTGTTTGGGACTGTTGAAAATTTTTTTAAGCCACCACTTTCCTATCCCCATGATCTTTTCGCCTTGAATTGCAATTGCACACGCCCTAACAGCATGTTTTGTTAACCATCCTTCCGATTTAAACGCTCAGTGAGTAGGCGCAGTGTGGTCTCCTGCCCCCTTTCTAAAAATAGACGCCGGGGGTTTCGCAGAATGCGCTAATCGAGACAGGTCTATTGGTTTAAGCTGATTTGAGGAAATGGACAAACGCTGTTTTGGACCAAGTCAAAACGATGTTGGCAGAGTGAGTTTTAACTTACAAAATAGTGTTAAATCAACAAAACAAAATAATGCCAGTTAAAATAAATGAGAATTATTAAATATTTTGGCAATTGCAGAATGACCTTTGACAATAATGCATTTTTTCAGATGGAGAGAAATGTAAACTACATGTATCTTATATTACATTCTCATTATATACATGTATACTGTATATTTTTGGTAATTGAACTAGGCAATCTCTCACACAACTGGAACGTTGCAGATGAAAATATACAAAAAAAAAAAAAGAAGAACAGAGATCGGAA
>JBCAUA010008598.1:0-13252 GCA_038406235.1 Peronia verruculata | reverse complement strand
CGTACCTCGGCGAAAAGCAGGCGGTATGCGAGAATGGCGGTACAGCGGGGGGCGGTATGACGAGGTTATACTGTATAAGAAAAAACAAAGGTCTTCGCGCAGCACTGTTGTGTGCCAAATTTCAGATGGATATATTCTACAGGTTTTGGATTCTGGTCTTTTTAAAATTTATTTTTTCTGATTTTTAATATAGATAGAAAAGTAAAAGAATTTATTAAACGAGATTATCCATTAATTTTTTTAAAAAAAAAAAAGGTATCTCATCCATGGCTAGGGAACATCACGGTTCCCCTTGTTTGTTACAGCTTCATTTTAACAGGAATCAGCTGTAACAGAAACATATGTGCTGGTCCCAGCAATCTGTCATAGCCAAGGAGCTTATACTATTATACTGGAGAGTGGACTCATGAAGTCGCCTTAACAAAACACCCTGTGTCTCGCGTGCCAACTGGACGCCATGACCTATTTTGCTATGCTTGGTGCCCTTTACCGTGCATGTAGTAGGTCACTATTCTAATCTAGTGAACCTTTTCTTGTAAACAAACGGATACATTTTTAAAAAAAATTGAGAGCTTCAGCAAGGACAGAATACAAAAGACTTGCATTCATGAGATAATGACAATGTGAATTTTGTTTATTCATGAAATCTTGAACACATGAATAGCGTTAACTAGGTGTCTTTCCCTCCTGGTCATGGCTCCACACTCGGCGTGTGTAACATCATCAGTCCTCTCTTCAGTATAAATAATAAAAGCTCCTTGGTTATAACTTATATATCAGGTTTTCACAGGATTTGGGACAGTTAGGAAAACTGAGCCATTGGATATTGAAAGCTCACATAACAATTATAGGAATCATTTAAGAGGACAAATGTCTGATAAATTTGATTTGCAAAATATTAGCAGTTTTGATATAGCTTAGCTGTAATTTTTTTTTTTTTTTAACTTTTTAAGAAAAATTTACAATAAAGTGAGTGTACAAACAAACTCATTAAAAAAAAGTTGTGGGATAAAAAGAACATGTATGTATATTTTGATTTGAAATGATATCTTTTTTTTTTTTTTTTCAGTTATCTTGATTCTTCTATTTTTCTGTTGTTCTTTCCCAGAATGTCATGCGGAGAATGAAATTAAAGCCAGAGACCCTATCCGTTGCCGTGAGTGTGGATACAGAATTATGTACAAAAAGAGAACAAGAAGAAGTATCCTTGACAATTATATGGCTATATCAGTTATATCATTTCTACCTTTTCCCTTATTTTCATGTCTTAATTTGTTAGTGGATGATTATAGGCTTTTTTTTCTTTTCTTTATTTCAGCAAATATGGCAGGAATATAATATTCAGTTCATTTAACAAGAAATTTCATTTTGAGGAGGTTCATAGCCACAATGTGTACAAAACAACACTTCAGGAAAACTTGGATTTGGTAAACTTTGAATCATCATCAGTTTGTAAGATCTGTGTTTTTTATGTTTGTTGACCATTGTTCATGCTTTTTACTTTTTTGAACTTTTATCCCTTCATTTTGTAAAAACATAACAAAGCAAAAAAAAAAAAAGAAAAAACTCAACAGAAAAAGGAAGAAGTAATGCTGACTTCAGGTTTGTTTCTTGTTGCATAGAAAATGATGATGTGAAAACTCCAGGGCAGGCTTGACAATCTCATTTTTTCTGACACATTTTTATGTTTGAAGCACAAAGTAAGAAGCCATATTTTTCTGTTACACACTTCATTTTTTTTTTTCTTTTTAACAATAAATTTAGTGTTCATTTTGCTCTAGGTGAGGTATTTCAAAGTCAGTCTCATGACCGAGAAATTTTGCTCACACGCAGATTTGTGTACATGATCTGCACATGGCAGGCAGCTCTTGACCGATGTTGAGCATTCAAACATATCCATGCCATATGAAAACCCACGTGTGAGTGATGATTCCTAGGTCATTGACCGATCTCAAAATATCTCTTCTGCTTTTTTTGTCTTTGAGTGAAGTAACTTTATTAGAGTAGGGGAAAGTGAAGTGTCCTTCAAACATGTAAGCGTGTTTGGGAAGTTGGTAAAGTTGGTACCAAAATAATCTCTTTTATATATATGTAACATGTGGCTTTCACAGAAATTCAAACAGTGTGTGATTTGGTATTTGAAGGGAGATACTTACTTACATCAGTCGCTGTAGTGTAGTAGCTAAGATGTGAAACATATCTGATCATATGTAAGTAAGTATGGTATTTTTTGGCCATGTTGTCAAAATTGATCAAGATTGTTATTTCCTTAACTATGCCACAGTGATTGTGTTTGATGCAAGATAGGACTGGAGCTGGGTGGAATCTTCATACCACTTTCATCATCATCATCATTATTGTTATCGCTGTTTCAAAAGTCCATATGTACGAGTCAACAGGACAAATGGAGGATACAGAAGGCATTTGGAATTTTGGAGCGACAGCGAACACTTGGGGGAAATGTGGACATTTATGAGATGTTCGTGAATGGAAATGACATGCATGTTATGTGCCTGGATGTAGATGAGTATTTCATGGGAGTTTGTATTGTGATGTAAGATTTGTATTTGATGACTATGTCAAATGTATGATTAAAATGATTTCTTGCAATTGAAGTGGCATATTATTACTGTGTATCCTTTATCAGTTTTTGTATTGTTTGCAGTCTTTGGAACTAACTGTATTTGGTAGTTTTGGATCTTGAGATTTCCAAAGGAGTGTTGGCTGTACATGGGTTTTGCAACCTTACATGATGTTGATAAAGAAGTTGATGGTGTAGTCATAATATGTGAGATTCCAAACAGCTGGGGCCTGGTAATATATCATGACACTGACATAGCTTGCTGAAGAAAATCCCACATCAGCGAAGTTAAAGAAAAATTCTCACACTCATAGATTTAGAAATAAAATCACTGGTGAAATCTTAGATTGTCAGGATGATTACTTGAAAAGATTGTTTGTTCCATAAACCAGATCTTTCCCCTATGTTGTGCATGAATGCTGAGACTGAGAAAGTCCATGCTCTTCATATAAAATCATAGACCATTTACGTATTTTTCTATGATCTTGTGATAAGCAAGCCAATTTTAGAGTGATCAAATTTTTTAGAGAAACTGAAAACACACTATATCTGCATTTTTTGCAGATTTGTCATTCTGAGATAGGATCGGAAATTAAGATACATAAAACAGACATGTCAATATTTCAATATCAGGTATAAAAACAAACATTTTGACTGTGACCTACCGAATGAGCTGTCACCTTTCAATCTATAACAAAAAATTGAAGAATATTTAGATTTATTTTTACATTGCCGACATTTTGAAAATAAATACAACACGAGAAATATGCGATCTTGATTAACTAAAGCTAGAGAGGGTGCAATCAGCTGCAAGGTAGCCCTTCAAACTGACAAATCCCTGCCACAAATAGGTTTTGATAATGTGGGTTAGAAGATATTGATTAAAGAGAGTTATTCTCAGACTACATCTGATTTGAACAGCCGCAACAATTAGGGCTGCTTAATGTTGCCTGAAAACCGAAGATGCATAGAATGCTGAAGTGCAACACAAGTATATTGATTCTCAGAAAGTGAATGCACTCATCAATTCCACTGCCTACTAGCAAAGCTATTATAAAAGTAATAATGCTATCTTTTGCAGACAAATATGTGGACAGTTGGAGTTGTTCAGTTCACATGTGCACATTTTTGCTCGTGTGCATTAATGCTCAACTGAAAGATGCAACATTTTCTTGCAAAGAGACTAACATCCTTTGCGTAAGGAAGCTGTCAGATATTGAGATAATGTTTAATTTGATAGGATCATACTGGCATAAGCCATCAAATGACTTCAACGGTATTGTTTCTCTAACATCCAGACTGAAAGTGATGCAGTGATGACAAATCAAACTCATATTGTTCACACAAAACAGAAGACAAACTAGAGGGTAAACATTAAAAATAAATTTAATGTTCAAGGTTGTCAATCACATCGTGAATAATACATTTCATTCATAATGTTCAGCAATTTGTTTACTGATTATTGACAATCTCAATGCATGCTGACATCACTAACCAAACTGAATTCTAAAAATCATATACTGATCGATGACAAAATTGTAGTCTAGTGAATAATCATACAAATCACAGTTCGACATTCTGGTTACAAATCTGCCTCTTCCTTTTTTCCTTTTAACTTTCAGCTGAGGTCCAAATCAGCCAAACACAACACGTACCAATAAAGCTGTCTGGATCAAGAGACACTGAAGTTCGAATTACTTTCAACAATGCTGGTCTGAGCTTGAGATACTTTAAATAGCATGACTTAAAAAATGAATTGGCCGATTAAAGTGGATCAAAGACTGTAAAATAATGAGTGTCATATTTACCCTGATCCTGAATAACATTACAGTATAATTATTGAAAAAAGATTCCTGTATAATCAGACTGGTTAATATCAATGTAAGTAATGTAAGTCTTAAAAAGATAAGTGTCTGTTTTGAATATCAGGTACATGTGTTCTCAGGAAAAGACTGGTTAACTGATGATCATGTCCATCATTGTCAACTTTGTGTTTCCTTCCACAAATACTAATAAGCCAACAACAACCAAAGTTCACAACAGATGTATTTCACGGACATCTTTTAATGCTTCACATGAACACACATAAATAAAACAGACTGTGGTAGTAGGAGTGACAGACATATCATTAAAAGTTCATTCCAGGAGAGAAGTTCATGTAAGGAATAGGAAACCGAAACTGCAACTTTTCAGACAAAACAGCACTGATTACCCTAAACCCTGCCACAGTCAATGGGCAAAGAAAACAATGTGAAGATTAGCAGAATTATGTACAATATAGAATTACAAAAAAAAAAAAAAAAAAGCAGATTTCAGCTGGCGTCTTGGTTGTAATTAAAATTAAAGTAAGATCCTGTACTGTTAGACTAGAGAACCCACAAGCCACGATGGCATTCAGCACAATGTCAAAGTAAAGTGGACATGTTAAGACTTTTGACAGTGCACACACATAAGATCACTTGGCTTTAAAATTGTTACTGCTCCATATGTGTGCTTATTTAAACATAGGCTAAAAGAAATGACTGAAAGTAACTTGCTGATTAACTCTTTTTCTCCATTTGACCAGTGATGGTGGCCGATGTCCCATTTACAAAGTGCCCAACCGGCACTACCAGTGGCAGATGTGATAATACACTTTAGGCTTCAAATAAACTTGAGTACAAAGTCATAGACCTACCACTAAGTAATTACTAAGAATCGATAAACAATTGGTTCCTAGCATGGTAGAAACAATTCAATTGTTTTGGTTTCATGAATCGACTGCTGTACCATAGATAAAACATTTTATTGACATTATTTTCAATGCATACCTATGGCCTGTTTTGGGGAGTGTCCAAAGATGAAACAAAAAAAGCGGAGATAAAGAGTTAATCTAAAGCTGTCCCATCAGTACGACCAGACACCATGTGCTGGTAATACTAGAGTCTGCACTATGCTTCAATTATATCACTGATTTTTATAAATGATCTTTCAGATTTTTTACATCATGAGGAATCACATTCAATCACCCATCTATCTGAACCACTGCCTGAATTATTATTAATATTTGATTTGGAAGTTTCCGTTTCTGTTGTAGCTGCCTCTAGCAGGCTCTGTTTATCAGTTCCTTCTGCCGCCACCTCCTCCTCCTCACCACTGCTGCTATCTTCCTCATCATTCACTAATTCTTGGCCTCGAATTGTGTTTGACTGCTCAAAGAAATAGTCAAATGGATAGTCTGTCTTCATGTACCTATTGACCTGAAATAGGAATAAATAAAGAAATGATTTTTAAATGAAGATACTTTTTGTAACAATGAGATGCCAGACACTTTGTGATCTTGATAGTACAATGTATTCATAATTTACAAATATGTTCACTCAAAGTTCCAAAGCCCTCGTCTCCATTAATTTTATTTAATCATACTCCTGCACAAAATATTTACCTATGTGGCAATGTTACTAGAAGAAAGCCATATGCCTAGCCAAGACACTTTAGCTCAATGCTAAAAAAACTGATAATGGCATTCCACCAATATTGTTCTTCACAAATCTCATTTACATTTAGTGAGCACTGAGTCTATCATCTCTGACTGACAAAAAAAAAAAAAACAACAAAAAACTATTGACTCAACACAAAATATTCCTTTAAGGTCTGAATTAATCACAGTGGAGAAAACAAAAAGTGCTCGAGTACAAATATCTCAAAACTCGTTCAAGAAAAGAAAAATTAATGAAGGAATTCATAATTTTCTGTATCATTACCAGAAGATGTAAAATCCAAAAGCTACAGAAATTTAATAACATGAATCTTTCGCTGGACCCAAAACGTTTTTGTTTGCTTTTTTTTTATTTCTTCATTTGTAACTAATACTTCTGTGTCACGTTCATTTGGGCTTATTTTCTGATGATGAAACAACTAAAGATGCCTTGGAGTGGACAGGAAAAGCCCAGTCTCAACAGTTAAAAGCCATTCCTACAATGGAATATCCAAGAAATGGAAAAGAAACTTCAAATCTTCAAATTTCGTTACTGATGGGGGCAAAGATTTTTTTATAAAAAAGGTAAATTTACCTGAGCGACAAAGACGGGACCTGTTCCTTCCATCGACAAGCTGGTCACCTCCATAAACAATTCCTCCGCTGTACTTACATTGTGAACACCAGCATCTCGGAAATACTAGAGAGAAAATGGAAAAAATAATTGCTACACATAAATCCATAAGTTATTCCATGCATGACGTCATCTGATCATCACATCAATTATATTTGCTGCAATTTATTCATGACATTAAAATGGTCATACTGACTGCCAACTGCCAATGAAATACATCTCTATCACTGAAGTGATGACATAAGTATTTTATATACAATAAAAAGTTTTTATCTATTATATTACACACAAAATCCTCTTTCCGGTGCAGGAACCAGAAGTTCAATAAAGTGCATCGCTTCATATTCTATTATAACTCAATGAAATCAATGTCTTATTCATTGCTGGATTTGAGTCATATCACTGGGTTCCCCCAAAGTTTTTCATGTCATTGAAAGAAAAATAAAAATGAAAGCTCATTCACGGGCAAGTCCATGTAATACATGTCATTTATGTATTCCAAGTACGGTACTAAGTTAGAATTGAAACATACCTGAGAAACATTTTTGCAGTCTCGTAACAAGAAATCATGTGACTGAGTGTTCTCTTTCTCTACCGCTTGGCTGACATCAATTACCCACACCTTTCCTTCATGCCACAGCAGGTTGAACTCACTCAGATCGGCGTGCACAAGACCGCAGTCATGATACATGGCTTTGATGATCTGAGAAAGACATGATATGACAAAATGAAATTATTTTCATATTAAAAAAACATCCACTTTATATTGTAACAATCTGCTCTAACTAAAAGGACCCCTGATTAATAAGATTCAGCCCATAATCAAAAAGCAATCTGAGATTTATTCATAGTGTCAATCTCAAAATTAAAATCACACATTTGGATTGAGGCTGTCATCTGAAAACATCAATAAAGCAAATCGAACTTCAGGATGTGTTTTTAGTTCCAAATTTCTCATTATTATACGTAAACATTCAATCGCAGTTACTGTGATATCAGTGGCAAAATGAACATTATTGGCTGAAAATATTTCTTTATGTCACTTGTATGCAGTGTGTGACAAACTACCTCCACAGATCTTGTACACCAGAAATTCACTGGCTACATTCATAAGGTCTCTTGATCAAAATTAGCGGAGGTATGACCAGTGGGGTAAAACTTTAAACAAAATCTACAGCCTATATTCTATCTAATTTTAACCACTAGCATCCATCAATAGTGAGAGTGTGTTAAATGAGCTGCCGTACAATATGAAGGGTGCTTTTCTTCACAATTGTGTTCATGAATGATACAGCTCAAAAGGGCTATGGCTGTGTCACAATGTTGGAAATCCAAACTCAATCAAACCTCACCTGCACAGTCTGTTCATATGCATCTTGCAAATCTTCAACACTCAATCTGCATTGTTTTAGCTGAGGTGCTGGCTTCTCTCCGCCAATACAGGACATAGCCAGGATGTGCTTCTTCAGAGTCAGGGGAATGGGACAGGGCAAATTCTTCCTTCGCATTCTGTTGATATCAAAGGCATACAAAGAAATAAAATAAAATGAAAGCGGATGTGATATTTACTTGACCTGCCAAGTCAGAAAAGAAAAAAATCACTATGAAATATGTCTGGCTGGCAATGGATAAACAACTAAACCGAAGCTTAAAAAAAAAAACAGCTACATTTCGTGAACAAACTGAGCATGAAAATAAGATTCTGAATGGACAATAAACCAAAGTTCTGACTAATTTATTTCACTTTTAAAATGCTATATTCAATTTGCTGCTCTGTACACATGGAGAGATTCCAATAATACAAATTACTTTAATTCAATCTAGAAGTTTATTGTCATACGATCTTTTGCCAGAATGCCATGGTTTTTCAGTCTGTGAAGAAAATTAATACCTATTGTTTTTCTGAGCTATGAATGAGAAATTTGTACATCTCTGCACTGTAAATTACTAATCCTTGGACATCACTGTAAACCTTAACACAGGGCATGGAGCTTAAGCCAATTTTGTGTCACTTTTAAGAGCATTTTTACCTTCGCAGGTTCATGAATTCTTTCTCGGCCCACAGTTTTATAATCTTTCTTGGATTCTGCTTCTTGTAGATATCTTTAGACAGTCGGTGGTCACCATACACATAGGTTGCTCGATTGCGGAACTCATTCATGGTAGTCTTGAAGACCTTCAGAATGACATGTTTTGGCAATTCTCTTTCGTTTTGCCTGGAAATAACAAAGTAAATCACGCATGAAGATAAATGTAACTGACAAAACAATCATATCTGTCAAGTGAAATCTGATACTTGATGATCGATATAAAAGGCAATGTTGCTCTATTACCTCTAACTCCACCCAGCTTTTGACATTTCTATTGACCAAATTCACAATGCAATGTGCACACTTTTAAGTAGCATAAAAAACAACAGAACAAGACAGACTAAACAAAACAAAAACGACAAAAAAAAAAAAAAAAAGGTGCAATCTGTTAAGTGTATTTGCCCCTGGCAAAAATGAATTTTGTATCCTCTCAAATAGTTCTCGCATACATAAGTGAAATGCTCACTTTTTAAAAATATTAGTTGACTATAAAGTGAATGCATTTGTGAATGTCATCACGAATTATGGATCAGCATGTATACTTACATTCCGCCCCCAGCATTGAACACGACCGCCTCTTTCCCAGTGCTGACGACGCCATCAATGGATGTGAGAAATCCTGAGTTGACTAGCTTGAACATCAATATTCTGGTCTTCTCATCCACAGCTTTGATCTGTCAGAGTACAAAAAGATAGATTAAAGTTAATTTGGTACATGTTACAGCAGTAATCAGATAACAGCCGGTAGTGTATTATGTTACAATATTTGGGATTGCATCCTAGACAACAACCTATTCCTTTGCTGTAACTTTTGGCATTTTTGTTTGATGAGGTGTCCAAATTTTCAAATGTAAATGCTCAGCAAAGGGAAGTTGGGCGCTGGAGTGTGAAGGACTCTCTGCTATTTTTTTTCATACAGAAAGACAGAGATGAATAGAATGGAAGTTGCCTAATTAATAGAAAATGGGACAAATGTTGTGTATCTGTCAAAGATATCCATCAACCTTGTATCACAAGTACATCTAGATACAAGCTAGAGTATTCAGTACCACATTAGAATACTAGTTACATTTACTACCAATTACCTCCTAGCACTGTGAAGCAAAGGAATCTTCAAACAGGTAGTATGGAAGAAACCCTATATGGGACTAAAAACACTTTTGGGCAGCTAAATTCATGGGCAAAATACTTTTGTGTTTTGAACAAGTAACTGGAGGATGCATATATATGCTGTTT
Organism: Peronia verruculata; assembly: GCA_038406235.1. Lineage (NCBI taxonomy): Eukaryota > Metazoa > Mollusca > Gastropoda > Systellommatophora > Onchidiidae > Peronia > Peronia verruculata. The sequence goes on along the minus strand of JBCAUA010008598.1, from coordinate 3,254 downwards.
AGTGAGAAAAAAAGGATGAAGGAATCATACAGAAATAAAGACTCTGGTAGACATGTGATTAGTTCATGATACACTCACTACTCCAAACTTCATTGATCTGACATAGATGATTGTTCAGTTAGCACCATGACATTGAGTTTCCTTTGAGATGTTGAGGCTGAAATCTATTTCATCTACATTGAGTAATTTGGTATAAAGATATCTTTGTATTTTTCTCACAACACAGCAGAAAAAAAGCAGCTTCTACTCAAAGAGTGGTAGGTTTTCAATGTGTTAAAATACCCACCACAGTGGAGTGTTCCTTCTTTTCATGGATCTTGTGGTGTTTTTTGTTTTCCGTCATGGAGTGAGCCTTGAGCTTGTTGTACACTCGGTTAGGCAGCTGCATGTCCATGCCTTCACCATCACCACTCTCAAACTCTGGGGGAAACTGGAGATGAAATAATATGTGTACATAAGACAAATTTCCATTGTCTTGAGGGAAACAGTATTGGTCACAATCTTTCAACAAGGATAAGAGAACAAAATGTTCATAGCAAATATGTCATATTCTTACAACAAAAACAACAACAGCAACAGCAACAACAACAACGACAACTCTATCAGGACTCTATGGGCACTGTCACATAGAAACACAACTACTACACACACGAAATTACCTCATAACTTGCCAATCCGTTGATCAAACCTTTATGAATCTCTCTGTACAAATATAGTCATTTTCATACATTACACTCACTTGGATAAATTACTGATGCATACAGGGAACATAAACATGTTTTAATAACATCTTGCAGCTGTTTCTTACCTCCATCAGTCTCTCTGCATTCCGACGTCCACATATCACCTTATCATGCTTGGTCACTATGTTCTTGCCTTGTCCGACATAACCTTTCACACCAATGGTGGGTTTGGCCCCTTCTGAAAAAGTGTAGTTGAAAATACAAAATAAACTCCATGTTCTATTTTAAGACATTAAATTCCTGTTCTAAAATTTTTAAAGAAAAACAAGCTAATCAAAACTGATCACTAGATTCTAATACAACATTAAAATGGTTTCAAACATTTTTCAAACAAAAAGTTAAATTCGTAGCTAATTTCTACACAAATTCATCCTCTACTGATAAAGAGATAAGGAAAGATATTTGCTTGTAAATGAATAAACAAGATGGATGCATCATCATTCCTACCCCAATTAGTCGGAGAGGGAAACTCAGGAAATTCTTCATCATAATCATCATCTTCCTCATCTACAATTCCAGTGGCTTCCTCTCGTTGGTGTTTCATTTTGTAGTTCTCAAATGAAATGGATACTGGAAAGATGCAATGCAAAAAAAGAGTATTTCAATCTTTGGCACTTTCTTTTTCATAATTGCAAATGTCAAGGAAATAATCACTATTTATCAATCTATGTGATGCACAAATGATTCATTCTCTATAACACTTAATGAGAGGGAGTCTTGATTTGTTTCTGCAGTATTACCAGAACGTTATCATATGAGAAACAATCCAAACGAATGATAGAACAGATTGATTTCTTCTGTAAGATTTATGTCTAACTTTGACGACTGTATAGTACGGTGTGCACCAACATGGGAATTAAGCCAAAACTGCAATATTATCATCCTTATAAATGTTTATTTTTTAAAAGTTTAAACACAAGAATTACAATATATTATATATCACACTACTAAGCATTTGGACCAAATCAGTTGAAGACATCTGATCTATGTAAAAAATTAAAATAGTGTAAATATAATTATAAAATTACCTTTACTTGATCCATTACGCTTCCTTTGGACAGAATCAACCATGGCATCATATTCCTTGTCAAATTCTCTCTGCAAATAACGGGCCAGAAGTTCATCATTTACATCCACTCCTGCTTCCTCGGCTGCCAATTTGGCTGCCAGTTCTGCATCTGACTGGGACTGCATGTTCTCTGTTTCCCTTTCAGTTACTTCTTCTGCTGCTAATTTTGCTGCCAGCTCAGCATCTGACAGTGGCCTATCGGTCTGAATGTTTGATGCTCCACTGAAATTAAGTTTGGTAAATTTCAAAATGATGTAGAAAATTTTATTGAAGAAGATGAGAGAGTTCCATAAAAAATTATAAATCCAGCAAATTCTAGATCCGATCTCTGAAGCTTAAATTAATAAGTGACAGGAGGAGGGCCAACAACAGCACTAAATGAAGATCGGCATTTTCCCAGAAACCACAGATAAAATACAAATTTGAAATGGATGAAAATATCAGAAGTTCAAAACAAAATTAGTTCCTAAACCAAAAAAGCTGATTGACTGGATATCAAGAAAATATAAAGAAATCCTATTCTAACTTGCTCTCGAAAGAGAAGCCCTGGCAACAACTGTAAATCAATTCCTCTTTGTATGAAATTAAGTAAGAAAGCATAGGCTAGCTAGTAGTAGTTACAAAATGACCAGTCGTGACATTTCAGAGGTAAAAGTAACCTATCAGCTTTCATTACCATGAAAAAAATTGTCTCAGGTGAAATCACAATTCATGACAAGAGGAGTATAGCAGTATAGCAAGTTCACAGTTCAAATTCTGAAGAAAATGCCATGCAAGGTTTACAAAAGTCTCATATTGTCATTCAAAATATATATTTTTCAGTCCTTTATCTCTTTTAAGCTTGAAATAATTAGGCTAGATCCAGATTTAATTCTAAATCTAGCTGTTACTTTACTTCTAACAATTTAAATAGGCCTAGATCTAGTGATAAATCAGATTAATCAGAATATAGATCTAGATCTATCACATCAATATCAATATCAATAAATTTACAAAAACAAACATGATTCTAGACAGAACTTCTCTAGTCTGTTATAACAGCAGATGTCAAAATACTTACCTGATCCCAGCTTCTTCAAAAAACTTCCTTTCAGTTTCACTGATTTGTTGGTGTTGGACACTGTCCATCTCTGCAGCCAGCTGTTCACTCATAACATCCTCCAAGGAACAGGGTACAGGAGCAGAAGCTGGTTTTCCCCACGGGCTGCTCATTCTTGACCAAGGGCTGACTGGTGTTGAGTTCACAACTGGGGCTGGTAAATGCTTTGAATTAATTCCTGCTGATGACATGTCCACTTTAAAAACTGAACGCTTTGTAAAGTCAATTTCACAGAACTCCACGATTCACAAGTTAGACTTAAGAGTTAGATCTAGAGTAATGGAGGGTCATGCGTCACGTCGGGTGTTTGCGTCACCTAGATCTAGATTTATGTCTGTCTCAT
>JBCAUA010008587.1:0-13252 GCA_038406235.1 Peronia verruculata | reverse complement strand
TACATGGTCGGTGTAGTGGATGTCAAGGATCTTCCGGTAACATCTCATTTCTGTTGTCTGGATTCTTCTCTGGAGCTATTGTTATTCAATAGGGTATAAATAAAGAGACTGCATGTATTTGATACTCTCTCACATTATCATATACATTGTAGTTTCTTTTGATTGTAGTTTCAAACCACTTGAGAGGAACTGAGTAGGCCATGTTGCCTTTAATTTTTGTTCTTCTCTTCCGTTCAAGAAGATTTCATCTTTGGGCATGGAATTTCTCACTGTTCTATTAGATAAAGTTCCTTTTACCTTGTGAAGGAGTGTCTATTGAGCTGCACATACTTATTATGGCGATAATTTGACAAAACTGGGGCTGATAAACTCTAAGTTTAAGTGACATGGTAAGAAATATCACAGGGCAGCAAGGAGTCCCCACGAATAAACACGGACATCACACGCAGGGATTCGCTTTACCTGTCATATAAGTACGTGGTTCACACTACTTGGGTTAAATGATAGTCAAAAATTCTGTTTTGCAGCATCGTACTAGTACTTAAATGTAGTGATGTTCAGGGAAATCGATCACATTTTACATGCAGTTTATTTTAGTCTAGCATGTGAATAAGTTTTTAGACTTAACACCAAGTAAACCTGTCTGCCCTTAAATAAAGACATGTTTCCCCTTGTAATCAGCACTGTGATAAACAGTATTGCAGTAAATATGAATTTTGAGTCTTTATTCCATTGTGTGGGCTATCTTTTTAGAGATCTTTTGCTTTGTTTTTCAACTTCCTTTCTGACTTTCATTCAGTTAATGTAAAACATTTCATTTCAGGTAGAGACAGGGGTGTCGCTGAGATGTCTGCATTTAATGTCCTTCAAGGCATCTTGTTTATGCTGTTGACCCATGAAATGGTGATAGCTAGCACAATGTACAGAATATTTCTCAATTCTTACATACACTGTGGGCATGACAAGACATTTGAAGTAACTCCACAAAAAGGTTACATCATCACACCAGATGTCAGTCCCATAACTGGGACCAAGCTCTTTAGAGACTGTGAAACTAATTTCTATTCTGAAAGAGACCATGGACACCTCTGTCTCATTCAAGAAGGAAAGCTGATTAATATAGAAGATCCTAATGCTGAAATGATCGTTCATGATGGCTATGGAAGAGGGGATGATCGTGTGATTTTCAACTTAAGGCCATTTCCAGACAGGTGGGCAGATAGAGAGTATTGCACAGAGACACGATACATCAATTTCTATCTGCACAAAGTTAACAAAAGTGTGAGAGCAGACATTCGCAAAGTCCATATCAGCCTTAAAGTGCTCGATATTGAGAGCAAAGATCGCACACTTTATCTCAGTGAGAATTATTGTGGTAAGAATTACAAATTAGCAAGCAGTCAAGTCAGTGTTTTCAGTCATCCACCAGAGAACTCTGACATATCCAGTCAAATGAATTCTACATGCAGCATTAGTTTTAAGAAGGCTAAAAATGAAAGCCGAAGTATTTGTTTGGTTTATATACCAAATAAGCAGTTAAACTGTAGCACTGGCTGGAACATTACTGTCTCTACAGATCAGACATCAAGCAAACCTGTGAAGCTCTATGAACTTTCCTGCAGTGATCAGCATTCAAGAGAAATTCATTCTTGGTGTGGAAATAATCAGACTCATTTTGTATCCTTAGTTCTCTCAAAATCAGTGCAGACTGCCTCAGATTCATTTGCAGGATCTCCAGGAATGTTTCGCTATGTGTTTGCTGATTATGATGGAACAGTTGAACAGTTTCAAGAAAAAGTGAAAAAAGATTTGGGTCTGGATGACAGTGGTTTAGCCATAGGTGCTGGTTGGATTGTATTGATTGTTTTGGCTGTAATCTTAGTAGTAGGGGTTCCTGTGATTGTAGTTCTGTACATAAAGAGACGTCAACTCCCATGTGTGGAGTACAAAGCTGTTCACAATCCACGAAGCCCAAAGCCAATGTGATGTCACAGAACATCATGATGTGAAACAATCATCATGCACTAATAGTGAACCATCTAAGAGTATAGCTGTCATAGTTTTGCTAGTAGTTCTTCATACTTCTGCATCCTGTTGTACTGCTAGTGTTTTATTTTTACTTAGACCCATTTTCTTCATATCCTTTATTTCCATCAGTGCATAATTTATTGTTTGTTTTCTTTGTTTTGTTTGTTGGCCAATTGAACATCTTCCATGTAGAATGTTAGGCTATTTTGTGTTGTGTTTTTCACTGTTATGTAGAAGAATATATTATTCATTTATCAAATCATTCCCTGTTCATCGGCATTCATTTTGTTTGTTTGCTTTTGCATTCCTGATACAGTATTGAATTGGAGATACATGTAGTTGTGTTGATGAAAGTAGAGAGCACAATCTTGAATAGTTAACATTGTATCAAGGTTAATATCTCATCAATACCTGCCATTTACTTTACATGTATATACAATTTGTATTGGATATAATGTTGGTTGTATAAAACTCATACCTGTTTATCCATGTGCAATAGTCCATAGATGCACTGTATGATAGTGTATGTGGCACTAATTGTCATGATAGAAGCTTCCCTTTGATCATTGAAACATTTTATTGGATATGTCCATGCATGTGGTAGCCCTAGTGAGAGTTGGGGAAAAAACTTTTTCTTGTACCATAGTAAACAAATAGTTTACAGCTGGTTATTGTGGCACAGCATCTTTACTTAACTGGCTTGTTTGTGATGCAGTATACCACCACACATTCTATTTAGCGGTAGTGGTGTAGTGGAAGAAATCTCTCTTCACTTTGTGTCATAATCAGCTTTATTTGTAAAGTTTCTTCTACTTAATTTGTTGAGGTGACAAAATCTCCCACCTTGATCTGTTTTTCTTGATATTCACATCTATTGTAATAGCAAATTTTTCTTTCTATATTTTGTAAACTGTGGATGAACTTTCCTTTTTGAAATTGATACAAAATGTTATGCAAATGATTTTAATATATATTATGTTTTGATTGTGTTGTGTTTACCATTACATTTTTTCTTTTTTTTTTTTGGTATTGTTCATTTTCATTTAATTCTCCCTCAGCAGTTCAAGTTTACAAAGTAATTTTGTTCAACCTTATCACTTTTGCTTATCTGTCTATTGGTTTTCCTTTTACATTGTTTTTTTTTTTTTTTTTGTGAAATTGACTGATATTGAGCTTTGTATATTATATGTATTCAAATTTTAGTGAGTCTATTTTGGACAAAATATTATCCATTGGTACTAACTCTTTAATGCTGAGTTTCATGCCACTGCAGACTCTCTCTTGGAGATGTGATAGTGAAAAATATTTGAGTTAACAAAAGTTCATGAGCATATATCAAAATTACCTCTTCAGCTGCTGGATTTGGGCAGTTTCTGACGCCAGTTAATGTTTAAGCTGGAAAAGTGAACAGTTTTTCACTTTTACATTGCAGTTGGAATTACAACGTGGGCAGACTAAATTCTTTGTGGCTATAGATTAGAAACTAGGTTTCAGTTTGAATGTTTTTCCTCTCCCCCCCCCCCCCCTCAAGCTCTTAACCTTCTCGTTTTTTTTTAATCGTCTGAAAAAAAAAATAGAAAGAATAGAAAATAATGTGATTATTGGCTAAATATTTGGGAGAAAGATTTTATATATATCAGGTATCACGGACTATAATTTATAATTACAACAAATTTTGCTTACTTACTGGTTAAAAATCCAGAACTGTCTTAGACAGCTTGATGATCATGTCAATCTGAACACATTAAAGTCATTCTTGTCATCTGTTCTAAAGTTCTTGTTTTTATGTACCTCAAGAATTTTGTATTTATGTTGCTTTTAGATACATTTTTTTGGTAACTTCTGTTTTTACTGACACTGGTAATATGCAGTGAATTTTTGCAAAAATTTAATCTGGTTATATTATATATAGCCAAGGCTGAATTTTTTTATGTACAGCTTTATCAATAACATATTTCAGATCACTATACATGGATTGTGAACTAATTACATTTTTCATGTTTACCATAACTTTGTTGTGAAGTTGATAAACTGATATTGTATTACTACTGGATATGTATAAATTAATTTACAAAGGTCAGAGAGTGTTCTTGGCTAATACTTTTTTTTTTTGTCTTTTGTACATGTACAATTTTAATGCCAGAGCCTAATTTGTTACACTATTAACTGGTTCGCTACGGTGAACTAATCAGTCTGCTCACTGGAATGTCGATGCTATGGAAAAGCGACTCGTACACACGGTGTTTGTTTAGTGCATTCATTGCAAGATGCATTTCAAACAGAGATTGAGAGCGTGCTTATCAAGCAAATATTCACATCACCTCAGATCACATAAAAACCTACAGGACTCTCCTGTCCACATAGTAAAAACCTCCCGTAGTGAAGGAGTTAATGTATATTTTATTTATGGTGCTTGAACAGAGAACTTTAATGGAAGAGCAATTGGATTTGTTTGCTTATTCCATTGTCCAAATTTATTTTTTCATTGCTGCAGTTATTATGCTTTGTTGAACCTGGCATTTTGTTCTTGACTACTTTAGTAAGAATTGCTTATTAACATGATATGAAAAAAAATAATAAACTTTGAAAATTTGACATTGCTGTTTGTGGAATTGTAATTTGAATTCCCATTTCTTCTATTCATTGGATCTCCTGAAAATGCATATATATGTAGCCAATTATAATTGATGTCTTATAATCATGGATCAGAGTCATGTTGAGATCACCAATAATCAGTTCTAGTTTTATCACTTATGATTGCACACATCTTTCCTTGTGATAACCATACCAGAAACCATGGCTATTGTATTCTAAACAAATAATGATTGTGATAGTCACTCCACTAACGAAGAAAATGTATGCACCGCCACCCACCAAATGAAGAAAGAGTAACAGGTGATAGCTCTTTCTTGACCCGGTGGGTGGTGCGCATGGCCATCCTTAGCTGATGAAGCAATTTGTCTGTTTAATTCCGATAATGGCATGAGAAATGTACACACACTCTGTAAACACTTGTAATATAAGTCAAATAATAGACTACATAATTATTATACTGGTCATGTTATAGTTAATAAGGACCGTTATGTATACTATACATAATTTTGTACTTATATGAGTTTTTGACAGCAAAAGGAGATAGAAAGAGATTTGATGAAATTCGGCAGTTAATGCATTAGAAAGCAACATAGGCAGTTTTGAAAAAGAATGAATCAAATACATGTAAGGGCCTAGTCTAGGGATAGCTGAGTCACAGACATACTGGTTGGATTGAGAGATATCAGTTAGGCATCAGTAAGTTCAAACAACTCATCAAGATAATGTCATGCACGTTTATTGAATTGAAATATATTCCAAGGGGAATTACATGTACTTACTGTAGATAATGGATGCTTTTAAATCGCAGTTTGCAAACCTATAGGTTTGATTGGGCATTAATAATTAAGTGATCATATGTTCTTCATAAAAAAAAAGTTACATAAATGATTCATACTACAAGATACATTTAGGTTGCATGTATAGTACACTATAATGCCAGTTGACGAAAATTAAATCTCAATGCCTAGTGCCCTTTGTATAAACATTTGCACTCCTCTCAATTACGGGAAGATAAAAGATTATACAATGAAAATACAATTTATAAATATCTGTCTGCATAAAATGAAATTTCATGGGAATGGCTTGAGATTTTCATAATTTGGGTATTGACCTATAGCGAGATGTCTTGTATTTTCAATTTTGATCCAGCTAACTTTGGTTGATGATTGATACATGTATCTTGCTTTTGAAAGTCCTGTAGTGGCATGCACTGTAAGTATTGTATGTATGACGTAGCATGTGATGAGGTGGGTATTTCTGTTTTTCAGTCCTCTCAGAAACAATACACTTTTGTACAATGAAATTTATATGGCACACATGTGTATCTTCAACATAGTAAATTCAGTTTTGAATAAATTAAGAATGACACAGCAAGCAAAGCAATATTGAATCAAAAACATCTTCTATTGTTGCTTCTTAAAGCAATCACATCCATTTGTAATAAAAAAAAAAAAAAAAATAAACAAATTATGAAGTGTTAATGTGAACTTGCAAATTGTGAAAACAGTACATGAAAAGAAAACAAAATAAAAAAGAAACACTGTGAAATGTACATAAAAACGACTCGGAAATACACGGTGTATGACATCCCAGATTTGAGCTGTTGGAAATCTAGAAGAAAGTATACACACTGCCTATCAAGTTTATAAAAAACAACAACATCACTACACCCACTCACACAAAAGAAAATGACAGAGGAACATTAAATATAAAAACATCTTTATGATGGTTCACATTTTTTAAACAAATTGAAACCAGAGAGTGAAATAAGTCTTTGCACAGAGAGTGAAATAATTCCTTGAAACACTCACAGATAAATTCTTTATGGCACAATTACTTATAATGCTTGTAAAACCATTCATAAAGATAAAAAAAAGTATGATATATACATAATAATGAAACTATACTTTTGCATATAACTTAGGTGTGTCTGTGACTCATTCAGCCTTTCTTAAGCTGTAGATGCATCTGCTTCATTATCTTCGTAGTTGCTTGCACCAGTGGCATACATTGGATTTGCTATAGAAACATTGGCACTTGTTTTCTGCGCTTTCTTCTCTCGCTGTGAAAAAAAACAAAAAAACTTACTGTTGTCATAAATAACAGGTAAAATGAACCCAACAGAATGAGTATACATAAAATATCTCACATCATACAGGCTTAACAATGACTGTTATAATTTATATGCTTTAAAACAGTTATTTAGAAAACGCTTAAAACGAAACTTGTGTTGTAAAGAAGGAATTCTTGGGAACAGTTTTTCTACTGTGTAGTTTGTTATGCTTAATACATATGAAATGAAACTGTGGACTGAAACAAAAAGTGGCCTTCCAACGAACGGTTTTCGTTTCCCTGATAGCATTTTTCTTTTATATTAAGTGTAACCAAGACCAAGCTCAGGTACTGGATTAGTTTCTTCTGACAAAAAAAAAAAAAATCATCGGTGATCGCGTCAAGTACTAGTGCCAGCAACATGCTGTACTGCCCAGCAGAATGACACAAGGCCAGAACGAAAAATAATCCGTGATCACATCAAGTACCGTTACGTGTACATAGAAATCACGCACCTGCCCTCCTGCATTGCACACCTCATCTGTAACTCGTGGCCCAATCAAGTGTGATGTACCATAAGAGGGTGTTGCCTATTGCGTGCATGTATGAGCCTATTATGATTTCATCATTTTGTATAGGCACACAATCTAAGGTATCGGAGGATGGATTGGCTTCTGTCTTTTCAATCATACACAAAACACACTTCTGCTTGCACTTAGTTGCAGACATGCTTTTTTCGTTATTTTTTTATGACACAAATGTGTACTATTAGTCCAACTGTTTAACCATAAAACACTATTTCCTATTTTCATTGATTTTAAACATAGGATAGCAGTGCGGTAATGTGGTTCTTTAATCAGGGGAGGTAATTCGCTATTTTAACTTTCATCTAAGGGTTGTGTTTGAAGTTTCAACTTGGCCTCTTCGGATATAACAAAATAGTGATAGAGTGAAATGATTTTCATTCCCCCCAATTTCATTTTAACCATTTTAGAATGTAGTCAATGATAAATAATTATGATTTTTTTAACGTATAAGCTGATATACAAAGTAACAATACACATAATTTTAGATAACTGAAAACATGTATGAATGAAGTCCACTAATAATAATGATATGATAATGAGTTTTTGCTGTATTGGTGTAATATTTACATGTCAGCTCAGCTTCACCTTACAATCACCTGTTTACAGCTATCTCATTTCAGGATTGCCAGTTGACAATCTATGTTTTGAAATTCTAGACCTTCCTATGAAATGATGCTGGTAAACATGAATTATAATTATATTAAAGGATAATCTTATTTTTATTATTTTATCCCTGTGTTTCAAAATAAAATGACTTACTGTGCTGTCGCCAAAGATCTCATCTACTGAGCCTTGGAGTTTCTCTGTGGATGCAGTCTGATCTACTGTGACCTGATGAACAATGACAACATAAATTATACATGTATAAATTTGCACTATGATTGACTTCTAGTTATGGTTACAGTTTTTATAGGCTTTTCAACCTCCTGTAGTGGTGGTTATCTCAGCTGTCCAAACCATGGTCAAAAAATAACATAACGCTATTGTGTTATGTGATCACTTTGCTTTGTTGACTTCTAGCCAGGTTTTCCTTTTCGGCCAATCAAATTTTAATGTTGCTTTGATTTGGGACATTGGATTTTAGACCTTGTAAATGGGAGGTCGTTGTTCTTAGTCCTTTTACATGTACTTCCCTTCACCAGACAAAAGAGGGATTGAAAAAGTAGTGCAAAACGGAACAAAATCACATTTGCGCCCATATATAATACAATATATATAACCTACTCCCGAATCACACTTTAGTTATATTCTGTTTCTGTTATCTCTAATCCCTACCTAGCCCAATGTCACAGATACATTTTCTACTTACAGAGCCCTCTCCAGAACCATCAAAGCGAAAGACAGGATTAGACATGTTGTTGCCTCCAATACCTCGGTTGAAAAAAGGAAACGCATACCATTGTCTGGAACAGAGATAGAGGGAGACATTATCATACCTCGACAGAAATATTGATAAGGGAAAGAATGAATAAAGGAAAGAAGAAAAAAGAAAAGAAAAGACTGAGTGGGAGTTGACTCATTTATTCTAGCATTGAATGACTAGTAAAAACTAAATAAAGTTTGTGTTTACAAAATGTTGGCAAAGTGTTGAAGAGAACCCATAGGCAACAAGTGAGTTTGGTATACATGTACATGTATTAATATTCAGCTTCACATATTGATAATAGCTAGTTTGTTGGACATTAATCTCTTGTTAAGTTCTATATGTACATCAACTAGCAAATTTAGTACAAACATTTGCCATGGTCTAGTACAGCCATGCTAATCACTCGGTGAATCTAACATTGCTATAGAAATCTACTCCCGTTAGTGCAGCAATCAGTATCAATTGGCAAGCTTGATGTGTGGTGTAGAATTTTGCAATGGTATAAATTCGTATTGACTGGTCAGATTTATATTAAGCACTTTACCATGGTTTTACACTCTACTAAAAACCAGCCAGTCTGTTTGATACAGAAAATATTGATGGTCAAGCAACCAAAAATAGCCAGCAAATTAATTTCGATTCATGTACAGAAATGTAAGGTGGCCTTATTAAAAAAAATCAAAGATGAAACAATGCATGATAAATTGAAATAAATAAAGTAAAGTAAAAGTACCATCCCTTGATCCCTAAGAGGGGAAATTGGCTTGGCCATTTCAGACTGCGTTGCCGCAGGGCAGCGCCACTGTACCTCCCCCGATATAATCAGATACTCGTTTTACAGATGGGTGGGCTGAGGAAAATTGTATATCCTAAGGATACAACATGCAACCATTGCGATTCGAACCACCGACCTCTGCTTCCAAAGGCCGCAGCACAAATCACTGAGCTAACACGCCACACTGCAAATAGTGTATGTACTCACAGTTTGCCGGTGCGCCTGAGATAGACAAGGGAACCAACCACAACAGCGATGAGCACAAGGGGTACCACAACTCCCACTGCAATCTTCCAGCCATCTGACATAATTGAAGAGCATAAATCATGAAAAAAACAGACAACAACTGTAAAGTATCTTGGTTATTGATCAAAAGTAATATCACATAATTATATTAAAAAAAATAAAAAATAAAAAAAAAACACGTGATTACCGTAAACAAGTTCTTTTTGTAAATTACATTGTATTTTATTAATTAGATTTTATGTGTTACCACATACTAATGGGTTATTGTGAACAAATGCTAATATATGTAGCAATATACAGGGTGTCTCAGAAGTCGCGCACCATATACTAATCAAAGGATCAACACTGAAACCCTCAAAAGAGTAAAAGACAGTTTTATAACAAGAATTGGTGCATGTGTCAATGCAGAGGGAGAACAATTTGAGCATCTGTTATGATAATGATCAATAAAACTGATATAGTGATCAATAAAATTGTTATTCATATGTATTTTTATAAAATTTTGGATGGTACGTGACTTCTGGGACACCCTGATATATATGTACATGTATATAAAAGGTCCAACCTGATTGTTATGAAAACTTTGTAAATCAAACCTTTACTGAATGCTGCATATGGAAACCTATCTCAACTTCTCTCTCTTATCCTGAGCTTGTGTGTGCATCATTATTATTATTTATTTATTTTTTTTTTTGTGCTTGAGTGTTACATAGAATTATTCTAAATACCTCAAGCATTTCTCATTATTATCTCCCTGCCTCGGGTTAACGCATAATTTAAGATATTCATACTCTGCTGTTTTGGAGATTACCTATGCCCAAGAATTTAAAAAAAAAATTTTTTTTATTGAAGTAACATCAAAAACTGATGATTGATGTTATGAATTATTTCCAGTCAGAATGCCCCATCTCCATCTGTCACATCTTTTTATTGTTATTACTATTACGTTTCTGCATAAATAAATTAATTCTATCATCCTCTCGTGAGTCAGATCAATAATATATAGGCCGGCTTAGTATTAACAAAGCCTGTCTGGCTAACACTGAATTTTTCAGGATTATGAATCAAGGAGTGACGGAAATTAAAACAAATGAAAGACAAAATTTAAGCTTAAAAAATGAGAATGCAGTCACCTTATTATAATAAAGTCTTTATAATTTACTTCATTATTTATCAAACCCTATGCGCTACATTATAATTGGCCAGTGTACTAATCTCATGAGAAATGGCAAAAAATGACAGTAAACGAAACAAAGAAAGCAAAGAAAAAAAAAAAGTCTGTTAGAAAAAGCAGTCAAAGCGTAAAATAACTAATTGCATAAAACAATAAATAAATAGATAGCTACATAATAATATTAAACACATAAAATTAAAGGTGTATAACTCAAGAATAAACAAAAAGGAATAAACAACAATATAAAAGACAAAACTAAAGCATAATAGATTGAGAGATTTCAAAACTGTAGCAGTGATTTTAAACGTGTTGCTTTGACTGGAAAGTAATTAGTCAATATAGATGTTAATTAGACAAATTCGCAAAAGTCCCAAAAGCCTATGTTGTAAATGTCAGTCTTCCCGCAGTCTGACCTAACAAAACTGGCACTAGGCTATCATACGTGTTTCTTACTGCTGACTGACCTTGACTGCCACCTCCGCCCTGTGGCTGAGACTGACCACTGTTAGACCCGCCTGACGTCACCGCAGAACTTCCTGGACGGTTTGTCTGTCCATTTTGATTGGTCACTGAGCTAGGTGTGGTGGTGGTTTTGTATAGGCCTGTGAGACAAGAAACAACAAAACATCCACATAACTGTAGGCACATCCATACTTTTTTTCACTCTTCGGAGTATACTGAAAAGCCCAAGTCAGATAATCTAGTCTAAGATAATAATTTGTTTTTATATAATTATGAGATGTGAAATAACAAAAACTATTTGTACTTGCTGTTTGTTTACCTTGTTACCTTATCCCAGGACAGATAATTCATAAGATAATAATAATACTAATAACAACTTTTTGATGCTCCCTCTCTTTGTTTGACGTTTAATTTGATGACAAGCTGGACAGACTGCACACATGGGACAGTAAACAAGCTCATTCTAAGCTGTTTATGATTTAGTCAAAGTGAAATTTCAAACAAAAAGCATTCAATGTATGGTATCCAATACATCTCTAAAATACAGCTCAATATCATATTTCTTGTCCTAATTGTTTTCTACTGTATCGAATTTTGAGTACTGAGGACAACATAATTATTTGGGTTTGATCATGGGGAAGGCACGGAACTAATGTAAACCTCCATTTCAAATTCTGATTTTACTCGTAAGATTTTTCCTTCCCATAAATTTGTTTTTAATCCCTGTCATTGACGAAAACATCTCAGATTCTGATTTTCACAACTGCCTAAATCATCAATCTCTAGCTATGTTTAACATACAATAACATGTGTATTTTAGTGGTGTTCATCGATAGGTCACCTACAAGGTATTAGTGTCGGAATGTCAGTGGGGTGTTGAGGAATAAACAGTGATCCAGTGAGTATTTGAGCGGTCTTCAGTACAAGAATCTATTTAGATTCAGCTGTTTACATGTGCATGTATATATTGGAAGTACTGTACAAGTTTTAACTACAGTATATGCATCGGAATATGTATAGAAGATTCAACTTGATGTATCCTACCCCAGGCTGTATCAATGATTACTATCCCTCAGCTAACTCACAGTACCATACTGGAGGCCTATATAAGGTGATAAGTGAGCAGCAGCATTTCACAGTTAAATAAACTTGAAGACATGGCACCTACTTGGATTCTTCAATTTACACTGTGTGCTGAAGGTGATGTCGTCTAAGCCGATCTGTATGGTTGACGGCCTGATAACTTTGCCTTCAATTACCACCTGGAAATAAAGACAGAACAGGAGAATCATCCCGATTGTCTATTTCTCTCCTGTTCCAATCGCAATCTACATGTCACTTTTGAATTCTATTGTCCATTGTTGCTTGTTATATTTATTATTGTTATTATTATTATTATTATTATCATAACCTGGCGAATTCGTTCATTCATCAGTCTTATAAAGACATAATTATTATATTCTTATAAAGACGAGCAAATCTTTTTGGCCCTCCCTCTTACCATCTGCCTATAA
Source organism: Peronia verruculata (assembly GCA_038406235.1). Taxonomy (NCBI): domain Eukaryota; kingdom Metazoa; phylum Mollusca; class Gastropoda; order Systellommatophora; family Onchidiidae; genus Peronia; species Peronia verruculata. Next base: position 453 of record JBCAUA010008587.1, on the reverse strand, counting down.
TCGTCACAGAAGGTGTGGGGGGGGGGGGCGGTGTTAATGTTTTTGGTGTAGCTGAGTTTAGGCTACAGCTGAATACTTCAAGGCTATTACTATATTGTTGTTATACTATTAGCTATCGTTTCCAATGTTGAACGTAAACGGAAGCTTACACCGTTTGAAATAAAACACGCGTCAGATGGTAATACTTATAGTAAAATTAAGTAATTTTTTCCCCTTTTGTTTGCTGTTTTTATTTTCAAAATATCCCCCCCCCTTTTTTTCCCCTGCGAAAAAAAAATGACTTAGATACTTATCTCAAGCCTAACGTGAGCCTAGCAATTAGGTTCAGCTACCCAGTCGGGATGCTGACATTCCTCTTCTTTATTTTTCTGTCGATTTGACTTATCTGTCTCCCAGACTATTCTGTCCGTCCGTCTGTCCAGCCAGCCAGCCAGCCACCCTCCCTCCCTCCCT
>JBCAUA010008576.1:0-13254 GCA_038406235.1 Peronia verruculata | reverse complement strand
TCTATCTATCTATCTATCTATCTATCTATCTATCTATCTATCTATCTATCTATCTATCTATCTATCTATCTGTCCGCCTATCTATCTAATTATTTATTTGTCTGTCTATCTATCTGCCTGTCTGTCTGTCTGTCGATCGGTTGATCGGTCTGTCTGTCCGTTTGTCTATCTTATAATACTGTCCACACCTGCATGCTCAGTTAGACAGGCCAGCTAGTCACTGACCCTGCTAAGGCCAGGTCAGCTTGTGATGTCATCATTTTCTGAGTTTGTGTGACATGCTACTGGGAAGACCGCCGGACCGTGAAATCGATCTACTATTTGCCCGGCGGTTTCAGGACACATACGTGTAATATAAGTCTAACAGCCCGTAATGCTATGCACTATCAAAATGCCCACGTGTTTTCTCTGTAGAATACGTGATCTAAATTTAGACACACTAGGTTTTCTACGTCGTACTGAATCTTAGTATATATAACATAACGATTGAAATAAACATTTTAAAGATCCCATTTGTCATCCAGATAACCCCCCCCCCCCACACCGCGGGGTTACAAGCCGTAAAGACAGCATAACCTGTTTCTCTTTCTCCAGTTTGAACTCTGGACTTTTTCGTAACTTAATCATCTACCGACTTAATTAACCGAGCAGCAAACTACTCATTATTTGATTAACAAACTAACCAAGCAAGCAACAACGAACTCAGTAACTAAACAGTTGATTAAGTTACTTATTGACCTATTAGTTAACCAACTAACTAACCAAATAACATGTTACAAACTGACTATTTAGCCAGAAGCAGCTGTTAAAACTGGTACCCTATCAGGTACAAGTATCTATTATACAGGCCTATAATATATTGATTTTTTAAAAATTGTTTTATGTATGTAATTAATAATCATTGCTCTCTAGAAAAATATATGCATATTTATTGAAAAAAATAAATTTATAAGCCTAAATATTTTTTATGAGAATGGTTTACAACAAAGTGCTGAATGTGTGTATACTGTGAATTCATTTTTTATTCATTTATTTATTTTCGTTCTTTATGTTAGATCATATTTAGATCTTTATTAGAATGAGTCATATTAGATCTATGTTAGTATAGTTCATATTAGATTTATCAAACTTTAATGCCTAATAGATCTATTATATATTATATTATTCATGTTAGATCTAAGTTAGTTGGTACATATCTGATCTATGTAAATAAATTTATTCATATTAGATCTTTGTTAGTATACTTCACAACAGATCCACTGAATATGATTCAAATAGGATCCACGTTATATGATGTGTGCCAGGTATTAGATCTGTGTTAATATAATTCATATTGGATCTATGTTAGTATGATTCACACTAGATCTCTTAATACAATTCGCATTCGATCTATGTCAGTATAATTATATTAAATTCATGTTAATAAAATTCAGATTAGATCTATATTAGTATAATCCACAACAGATCTATGTGAATATGATTTTCATGTTAGATCAATGATAATATGATTCATATTAGATCTATGTTAGTCTGCTTCATATTGGACCTATCTTTATTATAATTCATGTAAGATCTATGATAATAATATTAGAATTCATATTAGATCTATGTTAGTCTGCTTCATATTGGATGTATGTTAAGATAATTCATATATGATCTATGATAATATTATTATAATTCATATTATATCTATGTTAGTCTGCTTCATATTGGACTTATGTTAATATAGTTCATAATATAGGCTCTATGTTAATATTATTATAATTCATATTAAATCTATGTTAGTATGATTCATAATATTCGTAAATTTGTCAAAACACAATAATTATGCAGTCTACGAAATGAAACAAAAGTCTGTCACAACAGGATCAATTCTCTCACGGTGTTGACAGTGTCATCAGAAATAACACCGACGACGAAAAAGCAACGAGAGCAACAACATCGACGGGTGGTTGAATTCAACAATAGTCAGACCAGAGGACACAAGATTCCCAAAACATAAAGCTCATCGGACACCATAATTGTGTAGTCATCACCATCATCAACAACAACAAAACAACGACAGCACCGGTTGGGAGTTCAGCCAAGGTCAACATTTCCAAATGTGGTCCATCAAATATCATCATGATTGTCATCATTATCAACAGCAACAACTGACAACAACAACTATAATAGTAACAACAACGACAAGTCAGAGCGGTTGGGAATGCAGCCAAGGTCAACTCTTCCAATATATACGACACAGAAAGGGGAGGGGGAGGAGTTAAGAAAAAGACAAAGAAGAAAGGACAAAAGAAAGAAAGAAAGAAAGAAAGACAGAAAAAAAGAAAGACAGAAAAAAAGAAAGAAAGAAACAAACAAACAAACAAACAAGCAAACAAACAAAGAGAAAAGAAAGAAAGAAGAAGAAGGATGAAAGAGAGAAGGAAAAAAAGTGAAAGAAAGAAAATAAAAACAAAAGAAATTAAAAAAGAGAATGGCAGGAAAAGGGAAAGAAGAAAAAGAGAAAGAAAATCAAAGAGAGAAAGACCGAAAGAAAGAAAAATAAAGAGAGTGAGCAAAAAAAGGAGAGACAAAAAGAAAAAATGATAAGAAAGAAAGAAAGAACGAAAGAAAGAAAAAGGGATAGACAGAAGGAACAAGAAATAAAGACAAGATGGAATGAAATCAAAGTAGGAGATAACAAGGGCATGCTTGCGGGGAGGGGGGGGGAGGGGGAGACAAGATATAGCTGACGGGAAGGGTGTGGGGGGATGAAAAAAGTGGTGGAGAAGGAGAGTGAAAAAAAAAAAAAAAAGAAGAAGAAGAAGGGTAGGAATGAAATAATGCTGAAATTATGGCAGAGATTTCCTGAAGACAGAAGACCAAAGAGACTGTCAAGCGACGTTGACTCGAACAAGAATAAAGAAAACAAACACGAGGGCTGTGACACGGCCCGATGAAACCGCACCTATTATCTATAATTAATTGACGGGGTAATTTGCGGATCTCTGTCTGCCTCGGAGCGCTGCTAGTTTCTTGTGGCACCCAGACTTTTTTTCCTAGGCTACGACTTTGTCTGATGTGGTCCTTGTATGTGTGTGTGCTTGTGTGTGTGCGTGTGTGTGTGTGTGTGTGTGTGTGTGTGTGGTCATGTCTGTGTTGTGTGTGTGTGTTTGTATAGTGTCTATGTTTCTGTGTTTAAGGGCTGTGTCACTGCTCCCCTTAATGATTCTTTTTCTGCTAAATTGCTTTTTATTTATCACTGTTCTTTCTTCTTCCTCTCCCTCTCTCTCTCTCCTTTCTTTCTTCCTTTCTTTCTCTCCCATTCCTCCTCTATCTCTCATACACATAGCCCATGCATCTTCACTATAAAAATTTAAAAAATCGTTTCATGTTGGTGAATGTACAGATAAATACATCGATATGTAGATCTAGGTAGGATGTTGGGTAGGTAAATATATTTATAGCATTAGACGGGTAGATAAATGGGTGGATAAATAGGTAAAGAGGTAAGCACGTAGATAGATAGGTAGGTTTCAGAGATAACCATTTCCCTGGAAGTAGAAAACGTTCAAAGAAGTGAAGGGAATTGAAGATAAATAGGCAGATCTAGATAGGCAGATAGTTATGCAGTTTGATAGGTTGGTGAAGAAAATCGCTCTGACTCTCATCTGCGACCCGATGAAAAACTTAACGTCCCGGGTTCGAAATCGAATATTACTGGAGGATGGGAGAGATAAAACATTAAAACCTACATTTTTTTTTTTTTTTTTAAACATTTTTTTTTTTTTTTGTGGCTTCTTGAGTTGGGAAGCCCGACATTGTTAGTGTTCTCGTTTAAGTGCGGATGATTTCGGTGACGTACGCTGTGCTCATTAAGGAACCTTTTGGTGGTTAAAAATGCAATAAAGAGTAATCGGAAACGTCGGTGTCCAGGCAATTTAATTATTCTACCCAGAAGGATTCTTCTCATCAAGTGTTTCGCACGCAGTTACAGCCGAGTTATTCTACTTTCTTCGGGTGAAAAGGTACATAGATGAAAAATAAAATGGAATGAAATAAAAATAGGGTGGTGAAACCAAGTCTTCATTCATTTACACAGAGATTGTAAGAAATGCAAGAAACCAATTCAAATGATAACCACAAGTCCGCCAATCTTTATCAGGTCATCCAAGAAAGTGATCAACTTAGTTTACAGAGCTTTACCCCTGTTAATAGAAATTGTTTTGTCAATATTCCATTTAAACCTGCAGTAGTCATTTAAGTGATGTTGGCTTCATCAATGTCCCTACCCTACAGGTTGCTTTAACTTGATTTTGTTTTGATGCGGGTGTCTGTAAATATTTTTTGTTTATGTCGTTTTTCTTCTAGGGGGCCTAATTGCTGCAGATTGCACATACCCCCATGGTGGTTCATAAACTGACTCATACACAGCATCGTGTAAGTGCTCATTAAACTGAAAGCATGACAAAAAAAGAGACAAATGTATGAAATAATATAGTCTGTGGTTTCCCACCACATAAATCGATATTAAATTCAGTTTCATTTTCTTTTTTTTTTTTTTCATCTTTGTCGTTTATTCCTATGCCTCTCGTCGATCAGTTTGGTAAGGAGACAAGGTGCTGGAATATCATATTTAGAGTCGCTAGAAAAGAAAGAAGGGGGGGGGGGGAAGAAAAGAACAAAAAAGAAAAGAAAAGAAAAAAATCCCCAGTCAATTAAAGTCGTATTAAGCCCTTATGCACGCTGATCACATTTCATTGTTCTCCGTCAAAAAGCTTGCCACTTGGAATCCCGAAATGACACGCCGGGAACTGTCGATCAACCGATCAACCTCCAGCCAATAACGACGCCCGTCGCTCTGGTGAATGGGCGGGGTTTAGTTACAATTCGCGGTGACAACTTGGCGGTCGAAGAGTCAACGGAGCCAGCCCTCGGCTTGCGACTCCCGGTCTCTGATTGGCAGCCGGCGAGTGACGAGGTCAAACCGAGGGCATACGGCGGGGACAAGTGATTGTGAAACAAGCTGTCCTCGCTTGACGGCTGGGGGACAGGGCATGGCTGACTTGCCAACACAAGAGCCCTCGCGCTGACTTCTGATTTCAACTGTTACTTTCTACATTGCCACCACATTCTCGCAGTGCTCGTGGTGTTGGAACCTCAATTACGGATTTCAGTGTTTTAATTAGAATTTAATAAGACTAAGGAACTCGTGATTCTATATGGTTTTCCTACTGTGGCAGTAATTGTAAACTGTGGTCTGTCGTATCCAAAACTTTAAATTAATTTTAAAATTACTGTGTATTCCGTTTCACTTTTAACATGTGAGTTTTGACACTAATTACAGAAAGACTTAAACAGGAATTCTTATCAGTTGATTTCGGATCTAATCTAGATCTAGATCTTTGACACTGTTGTTTATGACGAGAAGTGCGGCATGTTCAGGGCCGTCAATAGCGGACTTCTGACATTCGTCAAGGCCTGTAACTGTGTGTCATTCAATCGCACTGGATCTGCCGGCGACGTTTTACTCATCGCTGTGAAAAGTTGGCCAGCGTGACTCACCCTCAGGGCTGGTTACCCCTAACTGCAACATCGGCCCCCTGTGACTGTTGTCACAGCCAAACCAACTTTTCGTCGTCATCATCATCGTTACTTCTTTTCTTTATCATCAGCTGAATCTGAACTAGATCTACTGGCGAGATGAATCGACCCACGGGGACTTCCAGTAAGTATTTAGATCTATCACAATCTTGTAACCCATGTTTTCCCCCACAAGCGAAAGGTCCACCCAGAACGGGCAAAGTTATAGATAATAAGTTATTATAGTTAATTTATTTATATTGCGTCGCCTTTCAGACCGAAAGAAACTTCCACAGATGGAACTGATAAAGTAGTGAATTAAAGATAGGAAACAGGCAACAACTAAGAAACAAACAAACAAAAACGATAAGAATAGTAATAACAAGAAAAAAAGACTAAATATCAAAGAATTGAACAGACATTATTACCATTGCAAAAACATAATACATACAATCGCTTTTAACTTAAAGATCCTGACTTGAGAGACAGTGCTTTTAACCTCATTATTCAAATGATTTTTCAAAAAATATATCTAAACATCAATTGTTGTTCATGTAATAAAGAACTGTAACTAACAGCAATATAAAAACATTGCCTTATGGTTTAATTTCTCAAAATGTATTTTTGAAATTACTCTTCGTTTTATTATTGTTATTATTATTATTATTATTACTATTTGCTTTTGTTTTTTATTGTGCAAATAAATCACTATGTCCCAAGAGGAAAAAAATATACAAAAGAACTGATCCAAGCTTATTATATATTCTGGTGTGGATGATATTTTATATAGATCTACCAACACAGTCTGAAAGTCAAACTCCAAACACATTTTTGTAGGGTGTTCAAATGACATAATTTTAGTACTATAAACATTGTGATTTTTTTTTAGGTTATTTGACATTTACCAAAAGGCCTAATAAACTTTCCTTAGTTTTTCAGACAAATAACGAACAAAGCCATGCTTCACCAGTAACATTTATGAGTCGACTGAAAATTTAATCCACAACTACACTGAACGTTTTAATAATTTGAAATTGTTATACTATTACTATAGCGTGTAAGAAATGAAGTTTAGCAGTTTAAAGCCGAAAACTTCGAGAGCATTTCAAAATAACCATGATAATGAACATTATAAAAATAATGAAGTACCACAAAATAATGCCCATGTATATTTACACATTTCCATTGAGCATTCGGTGTATTCTTCTAAAAAAGAATATACATGGCCATAACTTCACTTACTGCTCATGAAGTGCGTGAATACAAATGCAAAACAAACAATTCAACATAAGTGTAAAATACGTCACTCACAACGTATTTATGATTATTGATGCATTTATTAATTTTGTGGTGGATCTCTTTAAGAAGAGGCATAGGCTACTTCAAAATTCATGAACGAAATTTTTCTATTTTTATGAATGCAGTGAAGTTGTTGGAAGCCCAAAAACTTACCTTCCTTTGAGCTAGTTACTTTGTTGGAGTGAGTATGGACGAATATCAAGAGTACATCGTCGACACTACTCAATAATTCTTAGAATCTATTAAACTCAACTTGTTCACTGTGACATAATTTTATTGATCTTTCATTTGACGTTTCCGTTCTTTTATGGCGAGATCCAAACTGATCTTTCTTTACCAAAGTATTTTTATTCGCCAAACCTTTTTCACTCCATCTTCTTTTTCATTTTTTTTTTTTTTAAATTTTGTATTTTGGCACTTCCTTCTTTCTTTCTTTTCTTCCCCTTTTTCCTTTTTTCCTTCCTTCCTTCATTCCTTCCTTCCCTTCTTGCTTTCTTCTTCTTTCTCTCCATCCTTCCTTCTTTCCTGCTTCCTCTTTTCCCTTATTTCCTTTATTCTTCTGCCACTTTAAATTGTTCTTGATTTTCTCTTTCATTATTCTTCTTGTTCTTATTATTTTTCTCCTCTTCGTTGTCTTCTGTTTCATTCCTCTACTTTTACTTGTTCACCCCTCATCCCTCCCTAACTCCTCGGTCTTCGGTTATAACTCTGCTGGACACCTTCTGACCGCTCAAAAGCTGCGATGATCTCACTCATTCACCCACCAATATCAGGCGCTTTGAAAAAAAAAAAAATGTCTATAATGTACTTTGGTGATAATGGCAATGAGAAATTCAGTAACTATTTCATCTTTATTGCTTTTGCATGTTATATTACACTTTCAACAAAGGCACCACATAGCCTGATTATCAGTATATCCATTTTGAACTTGTGTTGCCTGTAAAGCAATTAAACTATTCCCATCTTGATCTAGATTGGTGCAATTTGACATAATGTGCGTATACCGACTCACGGAAACTTCTGCCTACCCACTGACTTTCCAGCCTTCTAACGATTTCACTATAGCAGTCATTTTTAAGAACATGAGGCAGATATTGGGTCTGAGAGAGAAAGAGAGAGAGAGAGAGAACAAGAACAAAGGGGGATGGTGTGAGGTGGAGAGAGAGAAAGAAAGAAAGAATAGAGGGTAGTGACAAAAGAGAAGAGAAAGAGAGGAGTAAGAGTGAAAACATTACATAATGATGAATATCGATCTTCGATGCTTTTCATTGTTTGAATAAACTTTAAATATGCAGTCCTCAATTCGAGATAGGAGAGCTACTTTACCTAAGCCACCGAGTAGGTCAACATGTGATAATAAAGATGGATGAGTGGCGAGTATACATTTAAATTCAAACAGCTGCAAAGAATAGATCTGAAAAGAGAAAGAGGGGGGGGGGGGTATGGAAGCGGCAAGTCATGAAAGTTCTATACACTAGGAAAGAAAAAAAAAAAGAAAAGAAAAGAAATGAAAGATAGAAAAATGTTTCTTTTGCGTAGTAAACAAGAGATATGAAGCATCACATCAAACAAACAAAAAGTGTGTAGAAAAGAGTTTTGAAGAAAAAAAAAAAAAAAGAAATAGAGGAAACATAGATTAAAGCGTAGAAGGGAAAAAGCAAAAAAAAATTATCTGTAGAAAATAAAAGCAAATGTTTCATAAAAAGAAAAAAAGTATTGAAATATATATTATATCTTATATATATATATTTTTTTTTTTTAAATTTTAGTATTAAATTATTATTATTATGTTACTGTTGTTATAACTATTATCATTAGTGTTACAAACATCATAACGATTATTTTCTTTCCGTGCAGAGAAATTTCATATTGCTTATCATCCAAAATGTCTGAACTGTAGTATCTAGACAGTATGGTATATTAAAGACTATAATTATTACCTGTTTCATTAATGCAAGAACAATGCAGTGAAAGTTATATTGCACAATTTACTGTTGAACTGAAATGAAGACAGGCTAGGATAACTTACAATGTAATGTGTAGATCAATGAAGATGTTGTAGTTGGCTGTTATTGTTGTTGTTTTGGTAGCCAATTTTTATTATTATTATTATTTTTATCGTTATTGTTGGTTTTCTTGTCTGTTTTTGTGGTTGTTGTTTAGTCAAGATGATAAAGAGCAGGTTGTAATTTCAATCAAGACAGAACCGAATTATTTCCCTTCCAACCTAAACATATTATTGTGCATTCTAGTTGATGAGATTTGACAATTCGTTAATTTTCAGTTGAAGCCGATCAAACTCTGCTCTTTTAACATCAAATTCTAAATCCAATGTTAATAAACGTATATTATATAGAATAGCGAAGTTGTCGATATAATGCTCAAGAATGGTTTAGAGTGCATCAAATGAGAGTGTGACTCTAAATAAGAGAATGCTGTTCTGCATAAAATGACCAAGACGATGTTGAAATGGAACCTTCAAGTTTTGAAACTGATGACGATGACAACATAGTCATGAACGGTAAAGCTAAGCTTACAGTGTGCCAAAGCACGGGCTGTTCTCTTAGAAACACAGAATGAGCATAGAGTGGCGTTTGTGTCTTTCACAAAATTAACACTATACACACTGAGTAATAGTATGTGTGCTGGGCCCATGGAAACATCGTACATACTGAGTAGTGCGTTGGTCCTAAGACATAACAGTACAAGTTGAGTATATTATAATGCGTGTTATTTATCTCCTGTTGACGTCGCTAATGATTCATTGATTTGCCGAAGTTTACACAAGCCTGGTCTTTCTGGTCGGCTTCTAAATATTAATGTCAAAACCGGAGACCTATGAAATATCAAAAAATTGTCTCTCATTCATCTTCCCTTTCTCTTCCTCGCTGGTTTTAATTTTCTATCATTTTTTAATTTTTGTTTGTTTGTTTGTTTGTTTTTCTTTTGTTCAACGTCCTTCTACCTCCTTATTTTTTTTTTCTCTCTGTTATTCTTTTTTCGTAATGTTTTGCTTTTCTTGTTCTTGTTAATTTTTGTCCTCTTAGATCTTATTCCTCCGTTTCTTTTATTCTTCCCCTTGTTTTCCTATTTTTGTTTTTCTTCCTCTCTTTTTTCTCTTCTCCTACTTTTTTTCCCTTCCTCCCCGCCCCCCCCCCCCCCCTCTTTTTCCCCTCTTCTGCTTTATGTGTTCTTTTTTTTTTTTTTTTTTCATTCCTCTTCTTCTCATTATATTTGCAATTGTTCTTTTCTTTTCTTTTTCTTTTTTTTTTTTCTTTATGTTTTGTATTTCATTTTATTTAATATTTTCGCCTTTAGCTCCATTCTCTCTTGATTTATTATTATTGTTACTTATTGTTAAAGGAGATTAGGAAGGGAAGAATAAATTTAATCAGTTTTTGAGATCCTAGTTTCTTTTCCTGACCACAGAGATAGAGAAAGAAAGTACCAGCTGGAGTGGTGGGGTAGCGATGGCCCATAACTTGCGTTTTTATTTATTCTTTCCTGTTATTGGTCATTAAGTTTCTTTTCTTTCTCATTATTATTATCAAAATGTAAAACTGCTTTAATGGCATATCTTGAGAGCAAGAGATTGAAAGCCGAGCAACCCCACTGTTATCATTATCACAACATTCATCATTAATCACATCTTTCATAAATATCTTGAATGTAAGACAAAGATTCCAAACCCATAATGAACTTGTACTTCAATATAAGGACGCGCTGGGGGCGAGGGGGGAAGATCTAAAGATACTGTTTTAAATGTTCAAAAACTTGAACAAAAAAAAAAAAGAAAGAAAGAAAGAAAGAGAAAGAAAGAAAGAAAGAAAGAGAGAAAGAAAGAAAGAAAGAAAGAAAGAAAAAAATCGAGAGCATCACTTTATCTGTTGCTTTTGTTTAACCAGCCTGGTTCTTCGTTAGGGCCATCGTGGAATACGAAACAAAATTAAAGTACATGTAATAATAATGTAATATTCAATTATTTGATGAATGAAAACGTTGCTAACCTTTTGAGCTGACAGTTATAGCAGGTCTAATAATTATATTCTAATAGAGTTAACCATATCGCTATGATCATCATTGTGAGAAATATATTAAAATTTAAGACACACTGTCAACCGGTTAAAAAAAAAAAAAGTAATAACAAACAAAGATTTTTATTTTAAAAAAAACAAAAAAACTCTAGAGTCGGTAAATAAAAAAAAAAATAAAAAATTAATACATTGATCGAGCTGGTCAAGTTTCTTTTCGAATCCCTTTTGGTTCTTTCATCTTCTTGATGGTTTGACCATCATCATCATCATCATCATCTCCATTGTTATGGTTTGATTATGATCTTTATCGTTTTATATAAACAGCTTCAACATTATGACAAAAAAAAAACGGCTACATGTCGATTCTGATTAACCGTACAGGATATTACAAATAATATTTATTATTTTATTTGACATTGTCAGATCTTGAAAAAAAAAGGGGGGGGGGGGGAAGCCGCAGAGGGCAAGTCATTATTATTTAGGTAGATTGTATTGTCATCAAATATCTATGTCAGTGAACCATTTTCTTACTTCACTTTCTTTCGGTTTATTGTATCAATCCCTTGGTTTCCCGTCTATCTGTCTCCATTCCACTTCCCCACAGATGAAATTTATGCAAAAAAAAAAAATAAATAAATAAATAAAAACTCCATTATAAATAAAACTTCCAACAATCTTACCAACTCCAAATTATTATTGAAAGATTTATTATGAAATTCGGCACAGAGAAACAGCAAGTTACACCTGGCCACCACAAACATTCTATAACTTATTAGCTTAATACGTGGTTTATCCACACACTAGAAATGCTTCTCACGTTGAATAATTAACTCACGAACTGGTTTGATCCGAAAGCGACTTTCTGTAGAACGAAGCTTGCGTTCAACCAAGAGTTCTATACGTTATGTTCTCGAGTGCTAACAAACTTGGACTATTTTATAACGATTTTCAAAGATTTTCAGTTGGAACCGATTCAGACAATAACAACAGCAACATTATTTGAGACCTGACTCCTTCAATCCTCTAGTAAGAAATAAACTATTAGTGATCAGAATCCAAAACCTCACTAACTAAAGAGCTAGTTGAGGGCTAGCAATGGAACCGAAACTCGTATTGATTGATGCGTAAGCAAGCAACTGGTATTTTTCTATCAAAACTTCTACAAGTTCTTGAGGTAAGAAAGAATTAGCAATTTAATTTAAAATCCAACCCGCTATTAGCTCACCAGGTGAGTAAGAAATTGACATTGCTTAGTGCTCAAAAGCGCTGAAAAACTCATGAGGGTAAAAAGCCATTATTATTTAGGATCCAAATCTTTATTAATTCACAACATTAAAGAGAGCCAGAGGTGGGGGGGGGGGGGAGAGAAAATAAACAAGAACCCAAACAAAAACAAACAAAAACTTGTAGTTGACTAGTCAATCAGCTAGCAGGAACGTTTTGAAAGAGATGGCAAATGAGTTCTAGATATAACAGCAGGCTGCACATCTCGTTATGTCCCCTCACCATGGCATGGGGCCGGTGTGCGCCTAATGAAAAATGCCTGAAAGTTTTAAGTGCTTCTCAGCAGGAGGGAATATAAATAGGCAACAGGCCTACTTCATACATGAGCTGACAAGTTAATTCGATGTACAGAACTGTACATTTAGTGTTGGTTTATCGTAATTATTATGTGTAGTTGTGGTTTTATTTATTAAATCGATTACTTACAGCTAGCGGTCTAATATCTGTTGGTTTCAAGTGAATAAATTATTTGTTGCAGTTAATAAGCTTTTGATATTTTGTATAATACAGAGATAAACGATAAGGCAAACACAAACTGGGGCGTCTTAATTTTGCATTACTATAATAAATAGGAAATTCACACCTACATGTAATAGGCTTACCATGCATGCTATTTAATCCAGTATCCAAGAAGATTGTCAATTGAACAGTTTAATTTAAATTGAACAGTTTATTTTAGAATTATGAGGGTTTTGTGTTGTGTGTGTTTTGTTTTGTTTTCTTTTCGTTGTTTTGCTTGCTTGTTTGTTTTTTTGTTTTTTTTTTGTTCATTTAGGTTTATTTATTTATTTATGTAAACTGGAGTGTGATGACATGGCGAAATACTTCTTATTGAACAGTAATAAACTGACAATCAACAGGTACATCTGAAAGTAATACCGTCATTCTACTATGACAATGATACAAAGTGACAAAGCGATACTATCATAGTATGTGTGGTCAAGTCTGACTGAAAAGATTTGCCGAAGAATACAGTCATGATAAAGATCAATAAATGTGTGGTGTCGTGGGCTAGCGGTTAGGCCGTCGACTCGGGATCTGAAGTTCCGGGTTCGAATCCTGACAGGTCCCG
>JBCAUA010008565.1:0-13254 GCA_038406235.1 Peronia verruculata | reverse complement strand
ACACTTTCCATGTTGGTTCGCGGGAGAAGTCATTAAAAAAAAAAAAAAAAAACAAAACAAAGAAAAAACAGCTAAATCTAGACATACCCCCGATCGCCGGTATACCAGTGATGAAAATTCATGGCGCACTTTGTCGAAAGGGTCAATACATATTCTCGAGTTTACTGACTTTTGACCTTTGATTAATTCATGTAGGCCTACGGGCTTTTGCCCACTCTAGAAAACCAGAATATGTTTTTTCTCAGGCAAATGCAGATTTCCGTCCTCCTGGTAAAAAAACGTACTAAATATGTTTTTTTCGTACTGGTTGGCAGCTATGGAAAAGGAATAAGTTGAGTCCTCTGACTGGTGAGTTTTTGTTCCTATTTTGGTCTGTCTTGAGCGACTCGCACTATTATCTGTGGGGTAACTAGCCATATCAAAGTTTCAGTGAAAAAAAATACTGTCACATGGACACTCACCCGACATTTTGAAAGAAGTTAGGTACTTTTGTGTTGTGTGTCCCGCCACAGGTCCACAAGATTGTCACAACATCTTTATGTTGATAACTTCATATTTTCCAACAGAGTGTAAGAAATTCATGACAGTTTGTGGTGTTGTTTTACTGAAAAGATTCTCCAGAGAGAGACTCAAAAGAGATGCCTAAGAGAGTTGATACGACAGAGAAGACATACCTGGGTTGTTGGACATAGCTGACCAGGTCAGGTAGATGACATAGGCCGAAATGACGGACGACTGCAGGAGGCCAGAGCGTGGTTGGTCTGTGAAATGAAAATAGTCCATAGCATAATAAAATAAGAAATACTATTAGTACTATTTAAAGACCTTATTGTTTGAAAAATGAAATTCAAATGTTTTTTTAAAGACTTCATGCTCATACCACGTCTTATGTAACAAACCTTGAGAAATAAAGAAAGGAAAAATCTTTTCTTTACAATTTTAGAGCCTTCATGACTGTAGAGAGACATAAAATTTTTCAACAAGTTTCTGCTTATTCATTATTGACTTACCAACAATTGTGCAGTACCTTGTAAGTTCAGACAAAGAGAAAAAAAAAATGATACTAATATTCCAAAAGTGTTTTTTTTTAACTCACGTTCTTGAATCTTGGGCAGAATGGCAATAACACTCATAGCCACACACAGAATCAAGTTGAAGGAGACAAAAAACTTGTGGAGGGCACAGTCACCCTAAAAACATGATATACAGGGTTAAAAAATATTACTGAAAATCCTTTTCTTACGCAGGGATGTCAAATTCTTTCATAAATGAGCTTGGAAAATTTTCACCATTCATCTTTTTTTCGCCCAAACAGAGTAGTTATGGAGCTAAAGGCATTGAAAAAAATGCATCTAAAAAAAGTACCTTCATTAGTTTGCCCCTCAAATGTACTGTATTGCCATACATAAAGCAATCAGTCTATTTAATGGTGAAGGGATGGTAGTTGAATAATATAAAAAATTAAAAGTTGAAAAGTTGATGCCCAGCAAAAAATTGTTGATGATCAAATAGCTGGTTCTATGACTACAGTTGGAAGTTTGACATGCCTGCTTATGATGTTCTTGTGAAGTTTCATTTATATTTTTGTCTTGGGTGCCTTTGCTATAATTAAAAAAAAAATAAAAAAAATGAAGAGCACGTTCCTTTTTTTTTTTTTTTTCTCTGATGCTCCTGCGATAATCAGACTATTCAAATTTTCATGTGCACCTCATTTTTAATCTTTCAGCAATTACTGATCCAAATACATTGCTCACCAAATGCTTTGCAACTGAGTCAACAAAACTGTATGAGACATTTCTTGTGATGTCTTGTACAGAGAAACACGGAGCCAGTGGAGATGGTCTATGGGTTTGCTTAAAAATGAATAGGCCACGTAATAACTAGATAAATGAGAACATATGACCAGAAAAAATAAGTTGCTAAACAAGTTTTGTTGTACCGTACCACTGAGTGAGAACCATGGATCAACTTACAGAAGCATAAAAAATGTAGAACAGGATAACTCCAGCCAAACAAACGAGGTAGAAAAATACAGTAAAGAAGAAAAGACCTGTGGAAGAAAAAAACAAAAATGAAACAGAGAATTATAATGTTTTAAGCTGAAGACTTACTGGATAGAAATTTTTAATCATTTATACAATAACTTTAAGCTAATTAATTTTATTTCAAAAGTGAAAAAAAAAATAAAAAAATTAGACATAATTAAAAATTACACATATCATAAAAAGTGATTTAAACATGTACTAAAGCTATAAGAGTATGGAGCTCTAAGACAGAGAGTGGATTATGAATGAGACTAAAAAGCTGAAAGAGGAATCAATACCAAGCTTAAAAACACCGCTTATGTTTACCACTGACAGAACAAATAGACAGGAACAAAACATAGGTCAGCTTGAACAAACAGACACTCAGCCACCTTGTAAATAATGTAAGTGATCTTTGATGTCTCCGGTTTTGGATAAATAAAGTACTCACATTATCAAATCTATCATGAGTCTCATCTTGCATTGGGGCCATAAAGTGCTAAAAACATTCACATTACTTCAATGGACTCCAATTGAAAAGAACAGAAACAAACAACGTAATGGTAATCCTAAGACAGTTTCTCTTCACCCTAACATGAAGGTAATTTCTTTAGCAAAGACGCACATTATTTCTGTACATCTAAGTACAAGAAGTGCTAAAATCAGAAAAATGAAAATTAACAAGTCTTCTGCCTGTGTCTTTTTCCTACTTTCTTGCCTTCTTTCACATGCTCTCCCATACTCACCAAAATAGTAGCATTTGGACTCTGTTTCCTCGTACTTATCCACCCAAGCCTCTGCCCATCCGTGTGCAAAATCCACCAAGAGGACGAGTTGGATCAGGATGAAGAGGAAGCCTCCGATCATACCCACTACCATCCAGGCTAGGGACACAATAGATTACATGGGAGTGAACCTTCAAATGGACTACTGAAGGATTATATACTGCACGATTAGTTGATATGAGTGGATGTCAAATGAGGAGGCTTTGTTTAGAAAATCAGAGTTTATCAACTATAAGGCCAGTAGAGTTAACTTTGTATTTGAATAACTACAGATACAGAAGAAGCATATGTAAAGTACAGCCATTTCCCATTCCCCTGATCAACAATTAGCTCTCTACACGAAAAATCTGAAATCAGGCGTATTTCTCCCTGGCATATTACATGTGAGATCAAAGCTTTTTGGCTATCAAAGACAAGTTCTTGTTGTTATGGAAATCTTAAAGAAAATAATTTTTCTGCTCTGCTCCATCTGCTATTTTCTTTTTTCTCTTTGCACTCAGTCTTCCTCACTCTAACATGATCTTCACAGCTTCAACTCTGTATATCATGTGCACATATCACAAACCAAACAAAACAAATTTATCACTAAAAGACAGAACTCGGACATAATTTGCCTAATTGGCAGAAAAACAGGAAAATACAATGAATCTGACAAGGCGGTGTTCAATAAATAGCTCTTCTGCATTCTGACTCCAGGTTAAATGCCTTGCAGTTGCAGATGACATATAAGATGTCAGAGGTACATTGTTGCTCTATATTTACCATGGCCAAAGTCACCCCCAGGAATGAAAAATGCACCAACACAGATGCCAATCATGATCAAAATCTTGAAGAACCAAAACCTGTGAGAGAAAAATATCATGAGATTTTAAACTAATAATATGATTTCATTTGTACATCAAACCAAAAAAAAAAAAAAAAACTTCTGAAAACAAAATATATATCAGATAATACTTGTGCACTGATTCTTTTAGTGAAGCATATTACATCTTCCATTAGGCATATATATATGAAATCCTAATAAAAATTGCAAAGAAAGAAAAAAAGAACATTTTTGCTCTCATAATTCAAACGCTGGCAACAAAAACTTTTGAAGGAAAAAAAAGAAAACACAAAAAAAATATATATGATGAACACCTTTTCATGACCCCATGAATTCCTCTACATTATATTATGCATACATCAAATCAAATTAGTTATTTTTCGCTCATTTACAAAGTTTTTGCCTGACAACAGGATGAACACTGATAACCAGAACAAAATCAATGACATCGAAAGCTTGATGAATTTTGCAAAATTCAAAAGAATATTACGATCTGCATTTGTCCTTCAGTTTCACCAGCTCTACAGTTTCACAACTTGTACCACTCAGAAAAATTTGACAGGTTCATTTATCATGGAGAGAATTCAAACACATTCTTTATTCTTTTTCTTCATATCCTCAGAGATAAGATTGCATGTGACTATTTCCAATGATCACAAAATTACTTAAAACAACAAATGCTAAATCCGTTAACTTTTAACAGTCCAATACATTTTCATGTTGGTGACATTGAAGAATGTCATTGAAAAACATTGAAGAATGTCATAAATTAGATGACATATTCTTTTTTTTTTTTTGTGACTAACCCATTTTGAATTTTTGCCCTTGGATCTTTTGAAGAGTTGACTTTTATCATTATGATGCAGAACAGCAGAAAGAACATGGCCATTGCAAAGCATACACGATACACTGCCAGGAATCCCACCACTTGGTCACACTGCTCTGGTTTTAACAGTGACGTGCTGTCTGTTCCTATGAAGCCACTGCATAATCCAGGAATCTAAGGGTGATATTAATGTAAGTATGCTAGGAGCAAACAATGTAAGCATGTCTGGAAATGTCAAACACTACGCAGCAATTTGATACTTTGAAACAATACCTTAGATAATACACCCTCCTTTCTTTACTAAAAAAAAAAAAGAGACAATAATAACAGTGTTCATGCTATAAAGAACTGTTTTACTTCAAATACAACAATAATGATGAATGTGATAGTAATTTCACATCAAATTTATCTTTCATTTTTTCCCAGAGAACTTTATGTTTTGTTTTGGCCAGGCAGTGTCAGTCACAGGAGAATGTTCATTACCCATGTAGAATACATTTCAATGAAAACTGTCTTGTAATAAATGGCTTTAGTAATCTACATTAATCCCCATTTTGTTTCTTCCAAGAAAGAAAAAAGCTTTTTCCATGCCTCAATGTCTAGCTAATTACTGTCAACTGAGAATAATCATAATAGCAATATACACATGTAGGTTATACCTTATCTAATTCCTCTCGAATATCTGGAATCAACATGAAGACAGCCACGATGGAGCCCATCAGCAACATCAACGCATATCCAATTCTCGCAGCTGTTGAGTTTTTGCAGGATGGGCAGGCAGCACAGCATAAACTACAGGCTGCACTTCCACAGCAGCAAGCCGCCTGAAATTACATAGTAACAATTCAACAGTATATTCAAGACAATACCAGTAATGCTCTGAATTGCATACTGGGCCAGAAAACTAACATTGATGAGACGAGACATAAATTATTTTTACAACAGTTCCTTTTGAGGTTCTTTAGTAGCATGGAAGAATCCCGTTCCACCTAAATGCGTAAATTTCTGCACAAATCTAAATCTACACAAAAAAGGGCTGCATTTTCGGTTTGTTCTGCAAATTTTTTAAATTCAACTACATTGTTTTGCCTTTGTAAGTCTAAGTGCCAGACTCTTTTCATATATCTGTTTGTAAGAAGAAATAAAAGTCAGTCACTAAGGAGCTATTCAGTTATCATCAGCAAAACTTTTTAGATGCAACTTTTTAATAAACTGTACATGCTGTATCACCACAACGGGGAGAAAATGGCACCAAGTATGAGAATCATGTAGTGAATATTCGAAATCTAAAAAATGCAAAAAACTGTTACAAAAGACGGAATTTAACAACTGACTGTAGTGTGAAAAGAGGTATTCACTTATTTGTGGGTGCCTTGAAAAGACCTAAGTTGCCAACTTTTAACAGAAGGACAGGGAATGTGTCATGTCCAATATAACAACCATAAAAAGCCAATGTATATATCTGATTGTAGCCACAAATGGCAGTTTTTCCTTTTTTAATCTTTAGCCTATCATTGCACTTGTACTTCTGGTTTGACTGGGCAGCTAGTCATGGCTGGATATCTCTGTCAGCCAATGTTTTGAGTGGGTTATAAAAAAAATTTGGTTGCTACATTGCCAGAATTGGACATTGTGCATGTGATGAATATGAAGAAGTTTCAAGTTACTGAATAAAATAGTAGCCTACAGAGATTAGTCCAATGTAAGTTGAACATTTGTAATTTTACTTTGTTTACTTACTTCTCTAGGTAATTGTTTCTCCCCCTAAAAATCAAAATTAAATTTAACTTGCAGATCTGTGAAGTTTAACATCTCAGCTTTTTGTGCATATGCAACACTTTATGGATTATTTCTGAATATAAATATGAAGTCTAAATCCATTGTATTAAGTGAGGGAGGTGTGTTTCCAAAAGTGAGTCAATAAAGTAGGTCAGAACAATGGTGTAAAACCTCTGGTAGTCAAAGAGTTAAGCAGTCATATATAAAACAGGTAGTAGCAGCTGCAGCCCATTAAAAGCTTTCAACATTAAATGAAAATGTTACTTGTTACGAAAATGAGAAAATTCATTTTGTTTGGATGAAATCCTGCTAGAAGGAATGGAACAGAAATCAAAGACCAAAGCCTAATCAGCCCTTGCAAGTACCAAAATAAATAATGATGTGGGTGTGAAGTATCAAACAATCTTTACTATATTGAATAACAACTAGACATCCCAGGCTGCTCCAGAAATTTTGCACCCGCCAGTGATCAATCTATGGACAGGCTAAAAAAGTGAGATGCATGAGAATGAAATTGAAAGCCAAAGCCAAAGCAGATCCCATCATACATTCTGATCGACATTTATTAGGTCTAGATCTAGATCTATAGAGGCCTACCTCACCACTACCTGCTTTAGCAGGAACAGATGCAGAGGAATATACTACAGGCCTACTGCAGGGCAGATTTCGATCTTCAAGGGTGCCTAGTCTTTAGATCTGAATCTAGAATCTAGATCTAGCCTAGATCTAGATCTCTACATTTCAGACCATAATAACAAGACTTGAATTTCAGTAATAAAAGGTTCTCGATACTCACTGTTCCTATAATACATCCCATGATGACCGGTTCTTGTTTGCCTTGTGCCTGTTCTTACAATTATATGAACGTTTTAATTTCAGGAGAAACCTTGGAATGAGTCAATTTTTTGTTCACGTGATGATAAGCAATTTCAACATCCCCTTTGTTTACAATCAGGAAGGACTGAAAAATATGGCGACTGATTATGACGTCAGTGTTGTTTCTAATTTTGGCCTTAGTAACATTTTTTTTCGCAGTATATTTCATTATTGTTTCGCATAATTATTATTTCTTATTATTTTTAACGGCCTGAGAAATCAACGTACAAGAAACCAATAGTAATAAAAAATGTGTACAATGAAAAGAAAGGACTAATAAATATAGATCTAGCATCTTAGCATCTGCATGAATCGTGTTTCATTTAACCATGGCTAACTGCAGACTAAGAAGATTATAGATTAACTAATAAATACATGTAATAATAATAATAATCATATGACGATAATAATAACAAAATAGTCAATTCCCCTCCCGATATCCTCATGAATGAGCCTATTTTTCGGTATCAAGGTATCAATCAATAGTTACCTTGACTGTCAGCCAACGTACTTCTGTTTGCCACGTACAAGAGATAGATCTAGATCTATAAGAAAAGCATTTAAAGGAAATGTTCCTCTTTTTTTTCTTTTTTAGTCTATTTCTTATTCTTCGTCCATCTCTTCATCCTTTTGTCTATTTTGCTTTGTTCCGTGCTTTCTTTCTTTCTTTCTTTCTTTCTTTCTTTCTTTCTTTCTTTCTTTCTTTCTTTCTTTCTTTCTTTCTTTCTTTCTTCTCTCTTTCTTTCTTTCTCTTGTTGTCTCTGTTGTTCGTTCTTTGTTCTTTCTTTCAAATTGTTTTTGTTTTCTTTCATTCTTTCTTTCTTTCTCTCCTCTTTCCCTTTTTGGTTTAATTTCTTAATTTCCAACCTGTGGAGGATCTAGTCACTGTTCGATAACGAAACCACAACTTTACAATTGGTACATCTGCTTCTTTTTAGATCTTTTAGGAAGCATCATCCTCGCTTCTCAGCATATCTTTCATTTGTTTTTTTTTTTTTTGAGTTTAACGGCACGTCAGCACTATAACGGCTATGTTGTGCCGAACACGGTGAGTACATTTACAAGGTAATAACAGACAACACTTTTATGAGGTGTAAACGGATACCAGAATATATACATGTATGTATAAAAATTTGGGTTATCAAAAAATGTAGAACAAGACTAAAAGATTGATGTAAAGAGTTTTGCGTTGTAGATGAGTTATGGACGATAGATTGTGGTTATCTCCCCACATACTGATTCCGTAGGAGGTAACACTCATTAAGGGGAACTTCAATGGGAACGCTGATAATACGTACTTAATTCAGAGGTTGGAACTTCACCATCTTCTTAGAGAGTAGTAGTTGATATTTTTTCCTTCGTCTAAAAAGTAGTTCTACCGTACTTGACACTGGATGGCGGATTCAAGTTCTGATTTCACGATCTCTTGTCTGATTCTTCTTGACGTGTAAACGTTTCTTACCGTATTTACGTTTCTTACCGTGTTTGACACAGTATAGATCTAGCCCTAGTCGTGCTGATGTGTCGTTTAACCCAACACAAACAACCAAACACGGCATTTGAGATGCGAGGGAAATGTACTTTATCTAATACATCTATTGTCATGAAGTTTTAATCTTTTGTATAGAAATAGTAGCTAGGTCTGCTAGCTCTTCAGGACTGCAGCCTGTCATGTCTATGATACTGAACGATGGCAGTGTGTGAATCTCGAGGCCAGAAACTTCAGAAATCCATGTATTTGTTTCAGAACACGTGTAAATTGTCGGCACTGGGTGGTCGATTCAAATTTTCTGAATGAATGGTACTTAGGCCATTGAGAAAGAACCTTGAACTATTTCTGTTAGCCACTTGTAGAGGATGCTTAATTTGAATGCTGAATTGTGTTTCTCATTTTGCAACTACTTAATGCTGAATTGTAGTTCTCATTTTGCAACTACTTATGTCGAATGTACTTGGAACTCGAGCTTGCAGGACATAGTTTTAGATCAGAGGTTCCCAACCTGTTGGTCGCAACCCCCTTGGAGGGTCTCAAAGTTTTTGCAGTCGATGGCGACGCTTTGCTGGCTTGGAATGAAATTCATTTAAACTCATCAAGTACTACATTTTTTATGCTCTTACATATTTTTTTTTTTTTTAAATTTTGAGGGGGTGTTTCTCTATTGTTCTTTCACAGAAAATAAAATGTAAATCAAGCTGCCGATAGTAAGAGGTCGCATGAGTGTCAGGCTTTTGGGTGAGGGGGTGGCGAGTGCAGATACGTTGGGAACTACTGATAAAGATGTTTAGGGAGAAATTTGAAACGAGTTTCCTCTCTCTCTCTCTCCCCCCCCCCCCCCAACTTTCCCCTTTCAGTGTTGGTTGATGTTGGATAGTACAATCTAATGATGTTGCTTTCTATTGATACGTCTTTCAACCTCCTGATGGAGGTTATCTCGACTCTAGTGACGCAAGCTCTGTAGTGTTTGCATAAAAAATAAAGCCCATCATTTTGAAAAGGCTTAGCTCTAACAAGAACATCGTACACTTGCAGTGCCTTCTCCGTGGCCCCATTGTGACGATTGCCTGATTTCATCATGTCGCATCTCATTTGTTTATTCAAGTCTTGTCCAAAGTTTCTATTGTTCAGGGACATAACAGTTGCAGGGTGGAAAAGGACCAAAGCATAAGAGCTTCGTGAACCTTCTTGACTTGAAAGCAACTTCAGCGAGTGGTATCTTCTCCACTGTCAGCCGCCAAGGCTTTGGTTCTCGTGTTGACGCAATCAGTTTTTGATAACCGAGATAGTGGCGTAACTGAGTTAGTAGCGAGTTTGTTTTTTTTTTTTTGTGGAGGGGGGCAAAGGTGAAGTGTGCTTCTGTGTGTGTGCATGTATGCATGTGATTGTGCATGGTCTTGCAGATGCTGTATCAAAATGTCAAAGTGTCAGTTTTGTTGTACATATTTTGCTAGATAATACGCTGACTGTATCGGCTGACAGTTTACGTCTTAACCAAGGCCTGTCCAAAGTCCGGCCCACGAGCCGAATGGGGCCCGATGGAAAATTTCATCCGGCCCGGAGCCTGGTTGCGTTAAATCAATTCAGACATGGTTTTCTTTGTAGGACTATTTGGTACAGTCAATATCTCAGTGCCATCCTTCATATTAGTGCAGGCAAGTTATTCTTGGATATCTTTTGCAACACAAATTTCATAAACAGATAATTTTCATTGATTATTTTATTATTATTATTATTGGCTTAAAGATATAATCAAGCTGAATGTTTGGCTACCACACATTTTTACCTACAAAATCTGACCGTCTTCTCAAAAAAAAAAATGTCTTATCCCAAACATTTTTTTTTTTTTTTGAGTGTACAGAGAAATAAGTCAGACAGTGAAAATGGCGCGCCCCTGCAGCCCAACATAGCGACCTGAATTAAAAGATTAGAAGTCAAGAACATGTTGAATGTATTATACAGAACATAACTTCAAAGCACAACGTTCAATGCTCATAATCAGTCAGCGCAAGTGATTTCTCTGCAAAGTCATGCACATGTATATCCGGCTCTAGGATGTAGGATAGCGCTGTTGTCTAAAGATAACAACAGAAGCTTTTTACGGGTCTCAGGTGGTTTAAATTCTTCAAGTTGAATCCAGTTTTTGGCTGGAGTCTGGATGTTTCATTTTTTTTTTTTTTTTCAGTTTTCAATGTTCTCTACATGGCTTTTATTTAATGTATATTTCATTTTATATTGTACTACCTGGATATCACAAGAACATAATTTTCTGCCTTATGGAATAAACTTGGTTATAAATTGTATTTTGGTTGAAATTTTTGGTCTTATGCGTATTTATGATGACGCTGTCATTGGTCAGTTGCGCTTGGATTTCATCTCAAAAAAAAAAAAAAAAATTAATATTTGCCCATGTTTTGAAATTTTGTTCACTGTGTATGTGTGTGTGTTTTGTTAAGCGCCATAGAGCAGTGCCTGTGGATTCTGGCGCTATATAAATGCATTATTATTATTATTATTATTATCTTAAATTTGGGGTTTTAACCGTTTATGATACATGCTGTTTATACTGAGATTTGTCCAGGAAGTAGGGAGGAGGATTGAGGGGGAGGGGTGGGTAGATAAGGAGGAGATGAGGAAAAAAAAAAAAGAAGAAAAGAAAAACAGAGGAAGAAGAAAGGAACGAAGGAGGGAAAGAAAGCTAAGAAAACTAAGATTAAAACTAAGATAAGAAATGCCAACCACCGGATTTACAATACATTTGTATACACGCCAAGATTTATCATACGGAATTTATTAACTGTACTACCCAATACACTTCCGGGAGGGAGGAATTTTCCGCCAATCGAATTCTTATTCTGGGATGAAAAAAGAAGAAAAAATGCTGACTCAGTGGAAAACTATTATTCCCCCCAAAAATATCCTCAAGCCGGATACAGCCTTTTGTTGTTTTTTGTTGTTTTACTTTGAAACTTGATAAGCTTGGGTTGAAGTTAGTATTGTTGCAAGGTCAGCCTGTTTCTGTAACCTGTTGTCTTGAGAAACGGGGTGACAATTTTGTATATATGGATACGAACCAACGTGGCTGAAAATTGCTCGTAATTAATGGGAGATCGTTTGGCAGATTACCTACCCTTTCCAAAAGAGGGATTTAGGTAAAGGGAGATCATTTTGACCAGACTTTTACTTCCCTATGCCAGACGAAAGATGTGTTGAACAAGTAGTGTAAAGAGGAAAAAATCCTTTTACTGCTTGCCATTCGAAAGACTGATAGTAAAAAAATGGATAAAATTATAACAGTAAGAAGAAAACAGTCTCTTTACATCATAATTTTGGGGGAATTTTTCATGGTGTATGTTTCAAACAAAGGGCGCAAAAATGATTTTTTTCCCCTCTTTACACTGCATGTTCAATCCCTATTTTGTCTGGTAAAGGGAAGTAATAGGACTGCTGTTTTTGCTGGATCCTGTTTTCCAGCTGGACGGCAGTTTGTTTGTTTGTTTTAAAGTATATTTTCCCCCTTATGTTCATTTCACAGCCTCCTTTTTTTTTTTAAATCACAAGGTAAAAAATCTGCAACCAATTGCAGAAAAAAAAAATGTTCATGATTAGAAAAAAAAAAAAAAAAAGACTTCCGCCACTACCACCAGCACCACCACATGTTACCACTACTACACTAACACCATGATCACTATCATACCACCACTACCACCCCCACTACCACTACTACTACTACTACTACTACTACTACTACTACTACTACTGCTGCTGTAGCTAATGCTCCTAATTTTTGTTCTTTTTTTTTTTGCTTTTGTTCTTTTTTGTTTTTTTTTTGTTTTGTTCTTTTTTTCTTTTTATAATTTTGTTTAGCGTCTTTCCATCAATAATTACCATCCAGAACTAACATTGCTGTAGCCTTCTAGTCCCCCCCCCCTTCCCTCAGTCCTCTTTCTGTTAGTTGTCAGTTTGTGTTTTCACCGTACATTCAATTTTATAAACACGTAGATCTCATCTATTAGTCAGCACATGAACTATTGTTTATTATGCAAACGTGAGCTGTAAACAAGATCGAATTTGATGGGGTCATGGGCATAGGGTCGTTTCATCTCTGTCGCATAGGGTGAGTTAGTCATACGTTTGTTTAACACTTTTCATCCCAAGCCATTAGGACACATCTAGCGGCTGTTCATGGTGTCTGTAAACTTCACATAGAAAAATAGAATTAAGGCTGATTCTAATAATTTATGACAAAAGATAGAAATATGCATGGAGGTCCCTGAGGCAGATATTTTAATCTCTTGAAACACTTTTACGAATTTCAGAAATGTTTGGTATTGGGGCAGCCTGCAAAGTGTTAATGATCGATGCTTAGTGACAGCAGTAATTCTGGTTATTACACGGACGAGTTCTGTTACAGGTTACATTATAGCTCTGCCTACATTTAATCAGTTTGCTGTCAATAAAAATGGGAACAAAAACAGCTCAGAGGCTTTCGCGATAGCTGCATTAATAACAACAACAAAAACATTGCGAGTTAAATCAACGATCATTTTATGCAGTAGCAACAACAACAAAAACAACACAACAACAACAACAACAACAACAACAACAACAACAACAACAACAACAACAACAACAACAACAACAAC
>JBCAUA010008543.1:0-13255 GCA_038406235.1 Peronia verruculata | reverse complement strand
CTATCTATCTATCTATCTATCTATCTATCTATCTATCTATCTATCTATCTATCTATCTATCTATCTATATTATATTATATTACCTCGATGTTTGATCTCTTTGAACATTCAACACATGTAAGCTGTTTTTAATCTTTTAGAAACAAACACACAAATGTTTTTCATTGAGAGTCTCTTTATTCTAGTATGACACACAAATCTAATAGAAAATGAGATTCTCATATGAGTGGCTCTACGAATTTCGCACTGTCTTGCTCTTTCCACTGTCAACGAGAACAGCATGAGAATGAAAAGGAGAATAACATAGGGGAAGGGATGAACTATTTTTGTATAAACCAACATATTTGAAATAAAGTTTAAAAAGACAAAAATCATATGATCATGTGCCAGGTGAATGAATATAATTCTACTTACCCACAGGCTAAACGGAGTCCGCCTGCACAAAAAATCCCTTCTCTTTCAAACAGGATTTTATTATGACGTACTTTCTTGATTTGAGGCATGTTGCTTTGCCGAGATTCATATTTCGGTGTGTTGTTCATATTGTAACACGGATGTTCTTAAATGTCTCTGTCATGGTTGCATGTAAGTGTACACGGATATCTTTAACACCCTGTGAAAAGACGAGAATGTTTCCACAATAAAATGACTATAATCGATTCTATATGAAAGGGAAAACCTGCACTCAACCTCCATAGTTCTGAGACATATTTACCAACGATTTAGCTGGAAATTGGAAATATTATCTCGTAATACCGGTACCTCAAAATCCGGTAGAGATCCCGACAGTCACTGGTGTTATAGTCATCTATAAAAATAAGATTGGTTGAGACAGTGTCTGGCCTTGTAGCAAAGTGGCCATTCAGAAAAACTCTGCTATCTAAGTTTGAAGTGGATGGAACAAGCGGACAGCCTTTTCATGGAGGGCTTCTCAAAATAATGACAGGGGGTAATGAACTCATGGTAGTGATTACAATTTGTTATTAAAAAATTTTGGTTTTCACCCTCTTCGTAGTCTAACTAGTCTGAGGTATTTCTCTTCCTTAGTTCCAGACACTTCATGACTGGCGAAGAGAAATGAAATTTCAAGGAAAAATGAAGAGAACGGGTTGGGGGGGGGGGGGTATGTGGCGGATTGTTTCCAATTAACCTTGAATACTTAAGAGATTGAGAAACTGAGAAAGATTGGGGCGGGGTGGGGGGAATGAAAATAACAGTGTGTAAAAATATTAAGGACAGATCCGTAGATATTAAGAGCAAAAATAAGACAAAACAAACAAAAAATAAGAACAACGGAGGAATTGTTTTAGCTAACTTCCTGTTTACCGCTGACTAAGCGCATAATATAGGTCTCAGCCAGCGAGAAATGTTTTTGGTCGCTGATAATAATCACACTTTTTTTTTTTTCCGTTATTTTTTTAATATGGGGGAAAGTTGGAAAAGGTTGGGTGGGTGGAGTGGGGAGAACACTTTCAGTTTTATCTCTTATATTTTCTCCTCTTTGCTCTATGACAAGGAGTTTCTTGGTCTGTGACGATATGAAAGGGTTCCACTTATGCACGCTGTTTCTGTAAAACTAGTAGGCCTGAAAAGTTATTTTCGTGCTTAAATTTATGATAAATGTTTCTCGTTTACATGAGGTTTCTTTCTCTTCCTCTAATTCTTTTCTGGGCTAAATAAAATATCCTCTACAGTGCCTCTCCCGATCCCCTCTCTTCGTAAAGACTTGTAAGCTTAGATGAGGTCCATAGTTCCCCTTAGCCTGAGAATAAGAACTGTTTTATAAATGGACAACCATGACAATAACACTAGATGAATGCTGTGTATGTTGGTTTAAAATTGTTCGGGCTCTGTGGGCTCATAGGCAGAGCTGGAGTTTGAGCATCGCTCTTGAATCATTTGGCATTTGTATGGCCACTTAGTCCATCCACTTTGCATAAAGACAAACAAATGTGTTACTAGTCAGTGTGACTTTCCACTAACGTTTGTCATCGTTATGACAGCTCAATGACTCTTTCTAATCATGAAGTTGTGCAATGTTTAGTCAGTGCCGATAGGATTAGAGCACGGACGCAGTAATACAAGGAAGTCTCTTCCTTTTAATCAAAAGTTATGTTTAAACGAACCATAGTAAGAAATAGATAAACCCCAAAAGTGGCAACTCCAGATTCCATTAGCTAATCTGCTTGTACCTGAACATCATATCATCAGCGTTCATTTCACCGAGACTGACTGAGGTTTGCTAATAGACATAAGCTTCGTTATAAAAACAAATAAAAACCAAAATCCTTTGGAGTTAGCCTAGTCATGTGAATTTAAGGAGAGGCCGGGGGGGGGGGGGGTCCTGGAGATCACTTTGGTAACCGCTGGCGGGAAATGATTTTAATAATTACCATAGGTTTTGGCATGTTCAGATTAGAGGGGGATGAAATCAGTCATGGTTGCCATAGCAACGGTCGCCGTCTTGGATATTGCTACCAGCATATTGCGTAACTTTAGTATAAATAGCCTTTTTGTTGTTGTTGTTGTTGTTGTTGTTGAAATTAAAAGCATGTCATAAATACGGAGGAGGGAATAAGATGCAGCTTTTTTAATGAAAAAAATCAATCAGGTTTCAAACTGTTTCAATCCATCCTTTGGTTATTTAAGCTCAGGCTTTATTGTGGTCTTTTGTGTGTGCTTTGTTAAAAGCATTAGAAGCCCATTACTTACCGGTTGGCAGTCTTTGTGGTCTTTCAAGAGATTCTTCTAAAATGATGATAATATTGTCAATATTTAATTGTTAATTTGTTTTTGTTCGTTTCCTCAGTTTAATGTAAAGGCTTATGACATAAAAACTTGAGAAGACAAGTCTAATAAGCCACAGCACTGCTATATCCAGTATGTGGCTGTGTTGGAAAAACAAAAGAAAAAACTGGTGCGGGAGAGAGGGGATTAGGGGCAGCATAAACATCCATTTAAACACTTTGATAACCTATACTTTCGCAACAAACACGGCATTAATTTAGTGTTATTGTCATGGTGGTCCATTTATAAAACAGTTCTTATTCTCAGGTTAGGGGACCTCTTCTACCAGTCTTTACTACACCGAAGATAGGGGAGCGGGAGAGGCACTATAGAAGGATTTTTTTATTTAGCCCAAGAAAGAAATACAGGAAGAAGAAGAAGACCTCATATAAATATTGACAACCACTTTAAATATTTGTTTTTGCCTTGATGAAGAGTCAATTTGACTTGAACATTTGGCTTTCCCTTTCAACATCAAGATGAAGTTGTTTACATGTGTTATTTGCTTTTTTAAATTGTTTAGTTAGTTGCCGGTTGGACAGTCTTTTTCTATTTTATAAAATGATGCCAATATTGATGATGATCTGTTCTTTTGCCTGTATATCGTAGCAATATCTGTTTTTTATAATGTGTATGGCTGAATTACATAATACACGTATACAAGTCAATCTGGGAAGTAGAATGATTTTGAGAATGAGTAGGCCTGCTGATAGCCGAGATGTGAAAAATGAGCTCAAAGGTGCATTATACGAAGAACGGAACGTTCCTCTAGATCTGAACAGAAACAGTGATAACGATAAACATTTATTTCATTTAGAATCGAAAGTATAGGTCATTACAGTATTCAAATAGATGTCTATGCTGCCCTCAATCCCCGCTCTCCCGCACCAGTTTTTTTTTTTTTTTCAACACGACCACATCAGATACTCAATACAACAGTGCTGTGACTATTAGACAATAGACTTGTCTTCACAAACAAACTAGGTAAGATTTGTGTATTTCATCTCTCTGTTTCTCGCGCCCTTCTCCTCTTTTTTCTACTTTTGTGAGATTTAGTACCATACTGATATCAAGATTTCAATGGCAGCATGACATGCATTTTCCAACAGTTCACCTTCGTTCTTCGGTTCAGTTGTTCTCCATCCTCCCTCCCCGAACCAATGACTAAAATAAATTATGGATTATAAAATTGAATGGTCTTTGTAAGAAGTCATGGGCTTAACCGCCGGAAATCTGGCTTACATTTTCAACTGCCGCCAACTGTTAGCCTCCGAAACAGGCTACAAAACCTACAAAACGCAGGTTGTTCGTGGTAATTTAGGCTAGATAATCTAGAGATCTAGATCTTGATCTAGATGAGAAAGATCTAGAATAGATCATCGCCTTTGAGCAAATGAGTAATTTCTGAGGGAGACAGCCACCCAAAAATGTCCGTAATAATAGAGACTTCCATTGGGGATATTACAGTTGACTTGTATACCTCTGAAAGACCAAGATGTGAGTTGGTTTTTATTTTTTATCCCCTGGAACTGGATTCTAGATCTAGAATAATTAACGGCACTCCCGTGCTTTAGTGATCCTGATGCAGCCTGGAAGTACTAATGGCACATATTGAGTACATTTTAGCATTCAAGAGGACTGTCACCTGCACATCGGACCAACATGTTTGCGCTAGGGTGGATATGCTCTCCTAATCAAGGGTCTCATACATGTTAGCATTAGGGAGGACCATCACCCGCTCGTTGGACATAACTGTTAGCATTAGGGTGGACTTGCGGTGGTCGAGGGTCCCAGCAGGTTAAGCCAGCCGGGTTGTTCTATTATTTGGTATACTGAACACATTTTAATAGCCTAAGTCAGTTAGTACGTGACTAAGCATAATCATCGCAGTATTGATATGTGCCATTTGTACATCCAGGCTGTGCGAGAGGTCGGAACCACTAAAGCACGGAAGTGCCTAGTTAATGGTTTCAGTCTAGACCTAGTTCGTCACAGGAATGGGATTTTGGTCTGTAATTAGAAAGGGTCTGACTTAGGGGTAATTCTAGATCTAATGCTAATTCCAACATAGCTCCCTGTACCATTTACCTGCTATTTATAATCACCTTAGACCACTACTAGCTAGGGCTTACACTTATGACAAGGGGTCAGGGGCAGTATTTGAGCACAAAGATGACCTGACTGTAAAATGCAAATGTGCATGTCATATATGTACAATAGGTCTAAGTCTAAGTGCTTGCACTGTGATCCATACATGATTGGGCAAGGCATCAGCTCACTTGCTGTAGGACCCAAGTGGACTTGGAAGAAATGCTTAAAATACTAGACTAGATCAAGTCCCAACAGAAAAAAAAAAATTAAAAAATTAAGGAGTAAATTTTGGATTAAAACTCTTGGCTATGATTGACTACTATATCAGTATCACAAGGTTGAGATATCATAGCAACTATGTAATCTGCTAATCAACACATAAATCAAGTTTCACCCTGACAAGACTAATATTTCATAGAAATTATACTGTTCTGGATGTGAATGAAACAGTGACTCAGGAATATTATCATAATGAAACATTATGCTGAAATATCAAGAAGCAGCATATAGATGTGCATACGATTTATTGGAAGCAAATTTATGTCCATAGATGCATGTTAATTAATAATATTATATGTCTCTACGAATTTGGAAATGCCTGTTACACATTCAAAGAAGGAATGATAATAGCTGCTTAAACCTACTTAAGCATTCTTATTTAAGTGTAACATTTTTATGCTGAGAAAGAATTGACAAAAGGATTTTATACATCAAATTTTGTATTGCACTAAATATGTTTTGACAGATTACCAGTCAAAATGAGACGTATGTCGATTTTTCACCATATGGAGTTTTTGGTATCATGTGATAGCTTATTTCATACTCTTTCAGATAGTGAAAAAAGTTTTGAGCTAACTCTATTCTAGCCAGAGATATTGTAGTTTAAATGGAAAAGGGGGACCACCCAGCAGTGAGCAGAATTCCGAGTAAATCGAGTTTAAATGAACAGTCGTACACATAAATCTACATGCCTACCTTATGAAAAATCCGGTTTTAATCAAGTAATATGTATAAATCGAGGGTAAGACTGACACTGTCTTGTTTAGAAATGAATGTACTTTGGATTTCTGCAATAAACAAAAATCTGATATGGATCTGTCCCAGGATCAGTCACATAATATATATGTAAATAATAATATAAAAAAATGACATTGACGTCAGTGTCTTTAATCAGGCTGTCCTGTGAAAGCGGATCATTTTATTTTCTACCTTCAAAAAGTAGAGATGATTCATGGGGAGGTGGAGAGAAGGGTTGGGAAGGTTTCAGTGTGAATTTATATTATTATTGAATCAAAAATGTTTAATATACACTGCAACTTCATAGAGATAAAAAAAAAAAAAAATGTTAGTTTTATCTACTATAAAAGTAATCAATTTTTTTTTTAAGGGCATGTACTGCAGTGAAAAGTAAAATCCACATAATTGTCATTTGGCTTCTCTTGTATTTATATACTAATGTAAATGAGATGACAAAATCAAATACAAGTTTAGTTTCATTGCAAACCATGTGGTTGTCATGGTAACCAACAAAAACAACCGCCATACTGGATTTTTCACTAATTTTCAAAGCGTCATATCTACCATTTTCTATTGTTCAAAGTACATGAAATTACACGTGCAGATATTTGAGCTATTTCTACAAATCTTGTCAAGAGATCTTTTAGATATAAGAAAACCTTGCATTTGATGGGCAGGTCAAAATTCAATTATTTCATAGTACATTTTATCAAATTACTTCGAAAAAAAATTAATAAAAATTTAAAAAAACAACAAATTTTTCAAAAAGCTCTTGACAAAATCAGCATAACAACCTAGACAAACACTGTGCCAAATATCAAAACAATCCATCATGACGTAAGAGAGAAATGAATCTTTGAATGACAAAAATCAAGTCTCTGAGAAAATTGCCTTTGAACTTCACATTCAGTTTCTATTGAAACATCTACAGTTTCTCCCTTAAAATTGTTCTGCTCCTCCTTAAACTGCTATCTGCTGCTCTCTCCTTTCCCTTGCTTTTTTTCCTTACCTTTCTCCCTTTTGTCCAGTTATCATTTTCATTTTTCTCACTATTAGTGAGGCACTTTGGCTCATTTCTGCTAATTTTTTAACACTCTTTTGAGATACAAAATTCAGATTTTTAGGTTTTAGAAGTATTTTTTCGAACTGAAATTTTCAGAGATACTATAGAAATGGACGCTCAATCTAAAAATGAGAAAAACTGAAAATCGACATTTTTCACCAAAACCGGGATTTTCACTGTAGCTTAAACAGCCTTTTCACTCACCCTTAAACAGCCTGACATCCCTGATTCATTCACAGAGGTAGTCATTAGATCAGAAAGTATCTTCCCTTCACCAACACATTTTCTAAATCACACAGGCCAACAGTCTGCTTACTGAGTTTTGACCACTAAGTACCTCTTTCACTAGCACTGTCTGCAAGACAATCTCCTTTGGTTTGACATATTAACGTCATGAAGCCTTATCTAGCATAGTTTGTCTTAACCAGTGGACATTCAGACTAGGACAATAGGCTGTTGTGATTTCATTACTTCAGAAACAAACGACATTTATTTGTATCCACTGCCCACAACAACTTTAATTACAGTACTAGTGTGAAAAACTGAAAATGTCTTTATTTTCTTTTCTGAAAATAACAGATATAGCAATACTGAAGTAGTGGTTTGGGAATTTTGTTAGACTTGTGTTTTCATTTGCACATTCCATCAGATTAGAAAAAAATCTCTTCCTGTTTGGCTTTGAAGGGGCAAGGAAGTCCTCATCATTGATATTAACAGTTTTTGACCTAAGAATTTTGTTGTGACCAAGTCAGTGTCAGGAAGGTCAGACTTCAGGTTTAAGGTGGAAATGCAACTTTCCCTATTGTTACCCACCGACCTTGATGCAAAGTTCTTGACTATAGCGCCACTAGGCTAAGTTACTTTCACTGGATTTACGCTGCATGAAACAATTTGACATCCCTGCAGTGTGTATATTAATAGCTGTAGATAGTCATTCATTGGTGGGACAGCTCAGATTTGGTATTTGAAAAATTCAGGCAAATTTTTTTTTCTCTTATGTTGGTATTAAGTCTTCAAACCTAGAAATGTATCCCCCCCCACACCTACACACACATACACACATGCATAAGATGTTGTGAAAGGAAAAGGTGTAAACTAGTAATGTTTGCTGTGGGTTTGTAATGTTAGATCTGTTTAGAGAATGACAACTTCGAGGAGGTCTCAAGATATTCCTTCCTCTTTTTTCTTTAGAATGGTTTGAGCATTCTCACATTTGAAGATGGATGATTTCTCTGTTGTTGTGTTTAAAATCTCTTCACTTGATCATACTTAATTAGGTGTACATAATTAGCCCCAATTATTGGGAAATATTTTTAAACAATGTAAATAAAATTTTGAATGTAGATAACAAAAACAAAATGAAAAAATATGAAATGTGTTAAGAGGGTATGGGAAGACAAAAAAATGTCACATGATTGAAAAGTTCAGTGGTCGAGCCATGTATGCCGTGCTTTGTGTGTCTAGTGTTGGTTAATCTGGAGATCGTTTACCATCCTGACTGAGGCTTTACATTATCTCTCATCAGGCCAGTCAGGCACATAAGTTATCTCCTCCCAGTTCTCTGCTTTTGTTTTCTTCCATCTTTGTCCTGGCACAGCTGTGCTCATTGTGATGGCAAACAGTACGTGTGATTTATATGTCAGCATGAGACAGTGTGCAGATAGATGTGTACGTGTTGCATTTAGCAAGACAGAAACGGAGGCTTTGACATAGTCTGTGTCTCTGCAACAGTCCGTATTAACAGAGTGGATGTCCCTTTTTTTTTTTTTTTTGTTCGTTTTTTCTTCTCGTGATTACCGACTATGAGAAAAAAACTAGTGCTTTTGGAGATGTTATCAGTTAAATAAATGTGTAAGCCCGTGACTGTTTGATTGGGCTGTTCATTGCAGCAATCTGTAATAAGATCATAAATAATTTCATACTGTCACGAGTGGGAAGAAAAAATTGTTCAGTACATTTATAAATTGAATATAGAAATGTGTTAGTTTGTGATACTGAGCATAAATAATTTCATACTGTCACGAGCGGGGAGAAAAAATTGTTCAGGACATTTATAAATTGAAT
Organism: Peronia verruculata; assembly: GCA_038406235.1. Lineage (NCBI taxonomy): Eukaryota > Metazoa > Mollusca > Gastropoda > Systellommatophora > Onchidiidae > Peronia > Peronia verruculata. The sequence goes on along the minus strand of JBCAUA010008543.1, from coordinate 4,233 downwards.
ATAGAAATGTGTTAGTTTGTGACACTGAACATAAATAATTTCATACTGTCACGAGTGGGAGAAAAAATCGTTCAGGACATTTATAAATTGAATATAGAAATGTGTTAGTTTGTGACACTGGGTGGATTGTGCAGATTATTTCTCATAGCTACAGTATACATGAGTAGCTGTGAAATGGTGATATACTGATGGGTAGGAAATCCAGAATGGCTAGAACTGGGACATATTACTTTCATTGACCTCCTGGTTTATCTGCACTGTATTTGTTCAAAGGATGGAATTGGGATAGTCCCTGGTGTGTGAATTCTTGACCACAGCTCATTACCAGTCAGCATCAACTCACTAGCTCTTAGACAGTTAACAGTGAATTGTTAAACATTCTACTTGGGTAGGAAAATAAACATTGTAAATTTTTTTTTTTGGTCACCAACAGACTTTACACTAAAGATACTTCTTATTTCTACCTCATACTGCAGGAGTAGGACCTATGGGGGTGGGAAGGTAGAGGGTGAAAGGTTGCCTATTTTTTTAATGTCTAGGGATTTGATATCTCTGCAGGAAGTAGTGATAGTTTAGAAACAGTCACCCCACCCTCCCCCACAGAAAGAAACGTAAACTATTTAACAATGTTGTATAATGACAAAGAAACTAGAAATACTCAGACCAGGAGATCCACTATCTTGGTTGAAAGGAAAACTTGAGGAGGATATAATTTAAACCTAATAGGATGGAAATTGTGTTGGAAGGGAGGGGGGGGGTGTCAGACCACTATGCAAGATGCTTAGCACGACAACAGTGAAGATCATAGGAGTCAGAACACAATGAAATCTGCTGCAATTTAATTTAGTGGGGACATATCACACCAGTTTTGATAATCTTCATTAGTCTTCAGTTAGGTATTGTCATGAAACCACAAGTTTCAACTTTTACTCAGTACCTTTCAGTAAATTTAAATCCAAAATATGTTTTTAGATGAACATTATATGGTTCTGCGCGCCCCCCAAAAATAGAAATTTATTTTAGAATTGGCATACTTTGGGAAAAAAAATCAGTTCTCTGCTTACCCAGATTTGATGAGCATTTAATTTTATTGTGTCGCATCTCATAAAGTGTTGTGAATGGCATAGGACAGTGAATCAGATGGTGCAATATGACCAGTACCATGTGACTTAAACCTGCAAGTGTTTGGAGATGTTATAACTTCAGATTGTTTACAGAATATCTGGGATCTGACTGAGAAACTTGTGTGAAATAGTCTTGTCCTAAACGTCCTTGTCAGTCTCATTCAAAATGATCACACGAAGTAAATTTTGCTTGGTAAGTTTATTTGTCTTGAAATGGAACTAAAGTTTGTCATACATTTACTGCTTGAATTTTTTTTTTTTTTCAAATGACTTTCAATAATGTTATTCTGAAGGGCTAAATAATGATTCTGAAAAAATAAATGTGAAATCGAGACAGTGTTCACATGCTTGCAGTTGTATGCTTGTTGAAGTTTTGACGATGAAATCAGCTTGCTACATGGCAGATTTGATATCCGACATTGCATGTGGGGCTCGCCATGACAAGTTCATTTGTTCCGTGCTAAACATGGCCAGATCAGATGTGATGGGTAGCTGACTACTGGTGTGATCAGCAGGGGTTTGGCAGGTGTTAATTGGGTACAGCTAGCTGGATACAGCCCCTGCTGGACTTGCTACAAACAATGTCTGACATCCTCAAATTTGTCAGTGTCTATTGCACAATAGTGTTTTGTCTCTGCTGAGGATTTTATAGTGTGTGCTCCAGAATATCATGAAAGTATACGCCGTCCAAAATTTAAAAAAGAAAAAAACATGTACAGGTTTTTGTTCTATTTTCTGCAAATATATCACTACTTGATGTCCGATTTTGAGCGTATCACAGGAATGTCAAATTTCCTACCTTAGTAGGATTTCCTACATTCTGGCTGTCGGTAATTTGTCTGTTGGCCCCAAATCCAGTATTATTTACTATGATCAGCATGCATTGATGTCTTACAACAGGTCAGTGCCATTCTGGTGTAAAATGCTGCCATTTATGAAATCAGTTGCTGCTGCTGTTTGATGTCTGGGCATGTTGATCTAAGTGAAATCTAGTGTCAGGCTGTACCAAATGTGACAAAAAGGAAATATTGTCTTTTATTTTTTCATCTACTTCAGGTCACTGATAGGCATTTATTTTGGAATCAGGTTGTTCACATTAGGAGATGAGAAAAGTAGTAGGCAGATAGTGCTTTAGAAGCTAAGGGTTTGAAGTTGCAGAGATATCAAATTTCCTACCTTAATAGATAGATAGACTTTTTGGCTGTCAGTAAGTTTTTTCTCCGTTTGCCCCAAATTTGGTATTATTTACTTTTAACACACTTCACTTTTACATGTTGCTAAAGAATATAGCAGGAACCTATCCTACTTTTACATGTTGACAGATTTATTAACATTCTTGAAGTTAGCATTGTGAGTAAGTTGTGAAGCACAGACTATAGTGAGGAACAACACTATCCAGTTGAGATTTCAGTAGTCAGAGGTCCTGTTGTTTTTAGCTGGTTATGACTTTGTTTACTGATGGTACCATAGGCCTGATTTATTTACTAAATAAATAAGTGTCAGAGTAACAGTTATAAGATTTGAATAACCTGAACTACTCATAAAGAATAAAGGAGAAATAAGCTGAGTATTGCTCATCAATGACTTGGATTTTTTTTTTTTTTTTCTTTCCATCAGAAGTTGTTTATCTTGCATGCACCATTGTCATTTCAGATGTTGTTGATTTTGTGTGTTTTTACTTGGATGTGTGTGTGTTGTGAATAAATGTAGTCTTTTTTTTTTTTTTGTATGTGAAATATACTTTAGATTTCCTGTCTCATTGTATGTTTACAGTATCTTCAGCACCTGGACACACATTCTGTGTAGGAATTTGTCTTCACAGGTCACTTTGTTGTCACTTTGGCCTCTTTCCTGTTGAATGTTGTGATAACCTCGGTGTCACTTTGTTTTCAGAAATCCAAACGTCCAGAGTCACTCATGGACATGCACTCTAAAAAACAAAAGAAAAAGAAGGTTAGTGGAAATGTCACCTTCATTTTTTTTTTTTTTTTCACTTTATTTTGTCTCTCATTGCACATGGTCAGAACATTACAGCCTCATCTACATGTGCTTGCGGTTAAGTTGCCTTGTCCACTTGACTGGCCCCTCATCACCTGAGTGAGGAACTTTGAATTATCTCATTTGTTATCATGTGTGCAAAGCAGTTTACAACTTTCATTGTTGTTGATAATAATGATTTTTTTTTTGTTTGCATTTTTTTTTTTTTTTTGAGAAATTGGCAATGCTTTGGATTTTAAAAATAACATTGCTCTATCAAATTGGCTAAATTATGAAGAAAAGTTTAAAATATTTCTGAAGTCCCTGTTTTATTTTTACAACATATTGGCTGATGGAGTTTTGACTGCATGCTGACTGACTGACAGATAAGTTGATTATAGAGATGCAATAAACACTGTGGATTGTAAGAGAGGTTTCGTGTACTGCAGCAATGTTCAGGTCATCTAGATCTGAAATGGTTACCTTGTCACAAAATTTGGGTTCATACGTAGCAAGTATCACTGACGTGATCACGAGTGTTGTGAATTTGGCTTCCTGGTTAGTCTTGGACTTGGAATGAGAAGTCCTATGTTGGAATCCTGGTGGTGGCCCAATGTGTTATCTTTGGGAAAAAACAATTTTCTCACCCTTTTCTGACTCGACTGGGAGCAAAATGGGTCCCTGATTATAGAGAACGCTATTGTTAAATTGAAAACGATTGGAGCATTTGTTGGTAGCCCTCCTTGTGTGCTTGCTGACACTCTAGGAACATAATTATGTGAGTGGCTCCCCTACATCTGTCGAGATAACAATAGATTGTGGAGCACTTAGAGCCTGTAGCGACGTGAGCAAGTGCTTTACAAATACAGTCCATTAGAGGATGATCAGAATGTTAATCACCTGTCAATGTGAAAAGAAAATTACTTACTTACTTACTTATCCGAACCAGCGGTCATTTGAGCTTTAGCTCTTCGACCTGACGCTATGGGAAAATATATGTATGTTTTCTTCAGTTGTTGAGGGGTTGAGTACAAGGTGTTCTAGGGATCAGGTTAGGGAGGGAGATATTCTTTGCGGAGGTCTTCGAGTGCTGCACATTCGAATAGTAGGTGATGTGTTGTTTCATATGGTG